>QLSR01000225.1:1562934-1589417 GCA_031780015.1 Citrullus colocynthis
TATATATATATATATATATATATATATATATATATATATATATATATATATATATATATATATATATATATATATATATATATATATTTATATTTATATATATATTATTATTATATAATAAAATTTGTTTATTTTTTGTGCCAATGTCAATTTTTTTCTTAATTTAATAATATGTGAAATGAAATATTGGAACCTCTAACTTTTTATTTCTTAAGATTTTGAACCCAAACAAATAAAAAATATCCATTAAATGAAATTTGTTGGATTAATAAAATATATATATTTTTTTTTAATTTAACAACACGTGAAACGAGAATTTGAATTTCTAATTTTTAATTTAACAACACGTGAAACGAGAATTTGAATTTCTAATCTCTTATTTCTTAAATGTACGTGGAACTCAAATATATAAAAATACTCATTAAATTGAACTTATTGGGTTAATGAAACTTTATTATATTTTTTTATTTTTTAAAATTTAAGATTCAAAACTCTAATATCTTTAAGGTTACACGATATCAAAATGTCAAAAATACCCATTGAATTGAGGTTGTTGGGCCAATGAAACATCCAAGTCCAATGGCAAAAAAAAGCCCCTCGATTTAAAGAGACGATCCAAAAAAAATTTGCCGCGAATTTTAAAGCTTCAGCTCCCACAAGAATGCGTCTGCAATGTTTTGCGCTGCCCACCGATCGCTCTCGATTAAAATTTCCCCCAAAATCGATTCCATTACGCCATCGATATCGATTTTCTTCACCAGAACCGTCAATTTCCTGCGGCACCATCCGGAAAATGGATCGGACGGTGGAGAATGGTCACCGGAGGAGAGCGTCGCCGACGTCTCTTACTGGACGAAGAAGATTCACGGCCTCTGTACCAAGGATCGAAACGTCGATGAAGCGATTCGGCTACTCGATGCTCTCCGCCTTCACGGCTACAAATTGCACCCTCTCAATCTCGGTAGCATAATCCATGGTCTCTGTGATGCCCGCCGGTTCCATGAAGCGCACTGCCGTTTTATGCTCTCTGTTGCTTCTTGGTGTGTGCCTGATGAACGGACTTGTAATGTTCTTATTGCTCGTTTGCTTGATTATCGATCTCCTTATTGCACCTTGCGCTTGCTTGTTTGTTTGTTTGATGCTAAGCCCGAGTTTGTTCCTTCTATAGTGAATTATAATCGCTTGATTGATCAGTTTTGTTCGTTTTCACTACCGAATGTAGCTCATAGGGTTTTATTTGATATGAAGAGTAGAGGGCATTGTCCAAATGTTGTTTCCTATACTGCCTTGATTGATGGATACTGCCGTGTTGGTAATGTATCCGCTGCCGAGAAACTGTTTGACGAAATGCCTGAGAATGATGTGGAGCCTAATTCACTTACATACAGTGTTTTAATTAATGGTTTTCTTTGCAAGCGGGATTTTGAAACTGGGAAAGCTTTGATGTGCAAGCTCTGGGAGAGGATGAAGGGAGAAATGGACCCCTCTGTGAACAGTGCAGCTTTTGCCCATCTTGTTGATTCTTTGTGTCTAGCGGGTTCTTTCCACGAGGTGTTTTTAATTGCAGAAGATGTGCCTCAGGGGCAGAGTGTCCCCGAGGAATTTGCCTATGGGCAGATGATAGATTCACTTTGTAAAGCTAAAAGACATCATGGGGCCTCAAGAATTGTGTATATAATGAGGAAGAAAGGGATCAATCCTGGTTTGCTATCATATAATTCTATTATCCATGGGCTTAGCAAGGAGGGAAGTTGTATGCGGGCTTATCAGTTGCTAGTTGAAGGAGTTGAATTTGGGTACTCACCATCTGAAAACACATATAAGGTTCTTTTAGAAGGTCTTTGCAAAGAGCTAGACATCCAAAAGGCTAAGGAAGTTCTTCAAATAATGATAGAGAAGGAAGGCGTGGATAGAACTAGAATTTACAACATATACTTGAGAGCTGTCTGCCTTACAAATAACTCAACTGAGCTCTTAAATACGCTTGTTGTAATGCTTCAAACTAATTGTCACCCTGATGTCATTACCCTCAATACAGTCATCAAGGGATTTTGCAAGGTTGGAAGCATTGAAGAAGCTCTAAAGGTATTAAACGATATGATGATTGGTAAATTCTGTACCCCTGATTATGTGACCTTCACAACTATTATATGTGGCTTACTGAATGTTGGGAGGATCCGGGAATCTCTTGATATATTGCATAAAGTAATGCCAGAAAAAGGCATTGTGCCAGGTGTTATTACGTATAATGCCACTATTCGAGGTTTGTTTAAACTTAAACAGGCAAACCAAGCAATGGATACCTTTGACAGAATGGTTAGAAATGGCATCCAAGCTGACAGTACTACTTACGCTGTGATAATTGATGGGTTATGTGATTCCAATAAAATTGAAGAAGTTAAGAGATTCTGGAAAGATATAGTCTGGCCATCAAAGATTCATGATAGTTTTGTTTATTCTGCTATTCTAAAAGGGCTTTGCCACTCCAGCAGATTTAACGAAGCTTGTCATTTCCTATATGAACTTGCAGATTCTGGGGTTTCTCCAAGTATCTTTTGCTACAATATTGTGATCAATACTGCGTGTAAGTTGGGATTAAAAGGAGAAGCATATCGACTAGTCACAGAGATGAGAAAGAATGGGTTGGCACCTGATGCCGTAACCTGGAGGATTCTTCATAAATTACATCAAAATGAGATGACACAATCTCTTCCCGAGGATTTAACTAACCAACCTAGAGATGGGTTGGACCAGGCAAACTTGGAGAGATATTAGCTAATGTAAATTAAATTGATTTTTAGATAGGTGTAAAAGCTTGGTCTTTCTGCACAGAGATCAGACTTCATCCAAAACATCCAATCCTGTGACTATTCTGGAGCCACCATATGCTTTTCCTTTTGGTAAAAGATTCATATGTCTGAAACATGGTTTCAAAACCATGAAATCTGACAGGAGTAGACCTTCCAAAACATGGCTGAAAGCATCTACAGCTCCTCTGTTGAGGTTTGTTGCATTCTTCATAGACATTTCTAATTCATACCATAACATTCATGTTTCAGTTGTAAGCCAGCCTTACTTAACTGGACTTGTAAAATATCCAGAAGCACTTCTGAGGAACATTGTTCACTGTTCTAATTTTCACATTCCTGATTTGTATTACTAACGTTCACTGTGGTTCTAGGAGAAAGATAGGACACAGGATCTGGTAAAAGCTAGTGTGTATGAAATCTTGTGGAGAATATTTGTCTAATGGGAACGTTAACCTGCAAATTCATTCACGACATTTGTTCATCATTTCCTTTTGCTTTTCTGCTTCTTAGGTAACTATTTGTCATAAAGGTGATGAAACGCAATGAAAGTTCAGAGACAGCTTATTTTGGCCTAGTGGTTACAAGTGATCAGGTAAAGCTTTCTATCACTTTGTACTACCATTTTCACACTGAGGATCTACACCATATCTTGGGTTTGTTAAAATATACACAAAGTCACAAACGTTCTTGCTAAAAGGAAAAAGATTAGAAAAGTTGCAATCACAGTCACATCGACCTCTTTTTCCATATAATCTGACGAGGTAGTCCTTGTTTTTCATCAATTCCTCAGCTTTTTTGTTCTTTGGCCGGAATTTTATATATACTTTTGATAATCTTGCCTGGCATTTTCTTTGGTGATGCTAAAACTAGAAGGGATATCCTTTTCCCTTTTTATTTACATTTTCGTATATGAATTGTAATGTGTGATGTTTAGAGGGTGTTACTTAACTTCTTTACGGAGTATAAGTTCAATAGTAGAATAAAGATTAAATTATAGATTTAGGACCCGTTTGGATTCACTCAAGAAAAAGTTTTTTTCAAACAACTCATTTTTGTTTAAACTCTTTTGATAAAAACTTTTTAAATTACACTTCAAAAACTATTTTGAATGGTTGTTAAACACTTTATTTTTTCCAAAATGACTTATTTTTTAAATTAAACACAAAAATGTATTTCAAACACTCCTTTAGTCTCTGAACTTTTAAGGTAGTGTTTAGTAAGTTCCTAATTTTTAAAAAAATTTCAATCTTCTTTCTAATAATTTTCTTACCACAACAATTAGAAAGAAGAAAAAAAAATCTATCTGACACAAAAGTCAACTATATCTAATATTAGGACCACGAGCTTTCAATTTTGTATTGAATAAGTTTGTGAAGTGTTTAATAAGTTGGCAACTTGTTAGATACAAATTTGAAGGTTTAGAAACTTATTAAACATTTTACACTTCAGAGAAGCGCGATGTTATGATATGGTCTTTTCTTTTCTTTTTTTTTTTTTTTTTTTGGACAATATAGGAGTTGGGGGTTTGAACCTTTAACTTCGAAAGCAATAATATAAATTTTATGTTGGGTTATGTTATGGTAACTACAAGGTAGAAATAACTGTTTTCTTTATAATTTATTCAAGAGGGGAACGTGCAAACTTTATCCTTGACAACCATTTCCTTTCATTATTATAGGTTTCTCCCTAAATATAACATTGTTTTATTTCCACTTTAAGAAACCATTGTGACATAAACCAGAAAAAAGTGATATCATATTCATAGCCGAAATTTGAAGACTAAATAGAATTAGTTTTTTTGGGGGAAAAAAACCTTTCTGTTTTTGAATTTCGACTGAGATTTTAAGATTATTTTGTAGAAGTGAAAAGCTAAAAATAAAATAAATAAATAAACAAATGTAAATGATTTTTATAAATATGTTTTTATTAAAAAAGAATCTAAAAGCAAAATCATGAAATGAACTTTCACAAAAAAAAAAAAAATAATAATAATAATAGTAAATTACACATTAAGAATGGGTGGTCAAAATTAATGTTAAATGTAATAAAAGTTTAATGTAAATTAAAAATATAATTTAGGGAAGTTTTAGGAACAAAAGTAGCCGTAGCTTGCCGACAAGAATGAAAAGTATGAGGGCTGGCTGAGAAAGTAAAATAAGATTTTAGATGCAAATCTCACACGCTTTGCCCACGTAATAAGAAAAAGGGATTTGCTCAAAAAAATAAAAATAAAAATTAAAAAATAAAAAATAAAAAAATAAAAATAAAGAAAAAGAAAAAGAAAAAGGGATTAAACATTAAACATTTTCGGTTGAATTACTACTATACTCTCTAAACTTTGAGAATTTAAACTTTAATATGAATTTTATATCTTAATAGATTCTTGAAAATTTAACTTTTTTTTTTTTTTAATTGATTGATTTATTAAATATGAAATTAAATTGTATGTCTAATATAATCTTAAACTTTATATATTTTTTTTTGTTGTTAAAGTGAGATTAGCTCAATAATAATTGACTTGTACTCTTTTCTTCTATATTAAAAATTGAATATTTCACAAAAACTTTCAATTTTGTGGTATTACATCTGTGAATCCTAAAATACATCATAATTCAAGAATTAAAATTGTTAGTTTGAAAGTTCAACGTTAGGTAGATACAAAACATCAAACTTAAAAATATGTAGTTTAATCAACATTTTATGAGTCATACGGATGAATCCAACATTGACACTTTTAGGGAAAATATCAATTTATACTCCAAACTTTATGAGTATTATCAATTTAAGCTCTGAATTAATAATTTTATTGATTTAAACATTGAACTTCTATAAGTGTATCAATTTACATTATCCATTACGTTTCGTTTGGAAATACCTCATGTGAAATTTATAATTGTATCAATTAAACCTCTAAAAACTTTTATAAATTAATCAATTTTAGACTCTTAGACAAAATTTTCTTTGAAAATTGTCCATTCATTTACTCTGGTTATCCATATTGTAAAATTGACATTTAAAGAAGTTTATCTATGTTTAAGAATTAATGCATAGATAATTTTTAAAAGTAACCTTATTGAATGGTCTAAATTGATTGACTAAAGAAAACTCAGGAGTTTAACTAACTCAAATTGTAAGTTTCACATGATAATAGTCGAACGAAATCTAAAGGAGTAAATTTATACATCAGTTTAGAGTTTAATTTGATACAATTAATAGGTTAAAATTTAAATGGGTATAATTATTATGAATCCGACATCGATGCTTTATTAAAAATTATTCAAAGTTTTTTTTTTTTTTTTTTTTTTAATGTTCTTTTTGTAAAATTGGAGGAATATCCAAGTTGTGCGTCATTGCCACTAGAATGTTTGTGAGAAGAATTAAAAAGACATGCCCACTTGTTTGAAACCGGAAGATAAGATTTTCCTTTTTCCCTTAACTTTTAATATTCTTTTTAAAGGTCTTCCCTTCTCTTGATTCCTGTGACAAAGTTCATGAAAAAAATCTCAACATCAATATTTGGCAAAAAATATAAATATCACCAAAATACATCTAATTTTAATACCTATACTTAAATTTTAAGTTTAGTAGCCTCCCAAAACTTTCATTTATGGTTGATTTTTTCTTTTTCTAAAAAAAATTTATAATTATGAATTTTGAAAACATATTTATCTATTATATTTTTTTTCATAAAATTATTATTATTAATTTTTTATTAGTTTTAAAAAAATGACTTTTCAAGGAACTAAATGTAAAAGGATGACATATGAAACTACAAGAACAATAATGGTAATTTAACTATACATATATATAAATAAAAGAAGATAATAGTATATGTATCTCTCTTATGAGATTACTATTAAACAAGAAATGGTTTATTATTTGCTTACTTTGTAACTCTCTATCCTACTTGACAATGGCGGATCTAGGATTTTATGCAAGAGGGTCACAAGTTCATATAAATATTGTTTTAGATGTATCTATATAATCTTCAAATCATATAATATCTCCGAAACGACCACAACTAACAAACATATGTACAGTGGCATATCCAAAATTTCATGTTAAGGGGTGCAAGTTTATATAAGGTCAAAATTTTAGTCCATTAATGTCAATGTTTGTGTCATATAGTTCTTGAACTTTGAAAAATATATTCTAGATCATTAGTGTGAATATGTAGTACCAAACATTAAAATAATAATAATAATGTAGCTAATGGCCACAAAATTGAAATTATGAGGTTCAATTAGAAATAAAAATAATTTTTTTTTTTTTGTCTAATACAACGATTTTAATTGTAAGCATTTCTAATATTTTATGACATTTTTAGATACTAAATTGAAAGTTTATATATTTGTTTAGACATTTATAAGGAACTTATTAAAGTCAAAATTTAAAGTTTAGATATTTATTAATCATAATTTTTTAAAAACTAAAAATCAGTAACTAAATAATTATAAATCGAGCATAAATTTAGAAAATATTTGTAAATAAACATGAATATATGTGAAAAAGGATAAAAATGAAATTATATATATATATATATATATATATAATTGGTTAAAATAAAAAATAGAAAAAACTACCACTCAGAAGGTTCGAATTCCGGTCACCAGGTTACCAAAGTTCCACCACGACCACTGAATCAAGGCTTCATTGCATACAATTACATACTCAGTATATATATAACTTTTTTTATATTCAATAAAGGACAATATATATATTTGAAAAACGACACTCTCTTAGAGCCTTTCATAGATCCGCCCCTACTACTCGACCTTTATTTATTATTTTTCTTTATTAAATTAGCTGTGTCGAAAACCGTAACTTGAGAATAGAAGAATCAAAATTCTAATCTTAAAGTTAATAATACAAATTTACATGAATTGAACTATATTCAAAATTAGACAATCACGATCGAAATAGAACTGAAAATAACGATAGAACTTTAAAGATCTGAAGCAAAGTTAGAATGAAAAAGTGATATGAGAGTAAAAGCGAGGAGTAGGGTGAGGTCTAAGAAAGGGATTGCGTAGTTGTGTTGAAATTTAAAAACGCGTTCTTAAGATGCGCACCCTCCCCACGCGGCCTCTATTTATTTTTATTTTTATTTTCATTTTATTTTACCTTTATTTATTTATTTTTGGATTCGGTTGTTTTTAAACCATACGTCTATTCTCAAGATTCTTTCTTTCTTTACTCTTTATCATACCAACGTTCGATTTTTATAATGGAGAAAAAAAAAGAAAAAAAAAACAAAAAGTCTCTCCATTCATACATATTTGATAAGCTAATTATATGTCTTACTATAGACGTGTTTGGGTAGAGATGTCAAATTTTTCCATGGCACGGAGCTTACGAGGACCCGCCCTTAATGAGGTGGGATCCTCATATTAGGTTGGGAGTGGGAGAAAAGTTCTCCATAAGCTAAACGAAAATAGGAACAAGAAAGTGATTGCATTTCCTATCCTCACCCCATTAGCTTCTTTCATTTACTTATTATAATAGTTTAATGTTTTGCTATTGTTATTATAATATAAATATTCTATTCAAATTTTATTATTTAATAGTCAAAATAATTAATAGGTTTGAATTAAGTATTTAGATTTAAATTAAGAAAATTATTATAAATAGAAAAAATACTATTTACAAATATAGTAAAATTTCATTTTTTTTCCGCGATAGATCGCAATAGATCAAATGATAAATGTCTATTAGTAAAATTTTGTTATGTTTGTAATTAATTTAAACAATTTTTCTATTTTTGAAAACATCTCTTTAAATTTTATATATGAATAATGTGATAGATAATTATTTTCTTTTATTAGAAAACTAAACCAATTTCTTTTTAAATTTAAATTAACCATGTAGAACTAATCATATAAAAATATTTAGTGGAAAATTAAACTATTTAATTAAAACTTTTCTATAGTAAATTTAAGTTAATTAAAACCAAATTTCCTACAGAGAATCCCCGCCCTAATTCTCATTGAAAATTTTGCGGGAGTGGAGAATGGGATAGGAAAGTCATCCACTCCCCCGCCCCACCCTGTGGACATTTCTATGTTTGGGGTACTAAGTTGGTTATTATAGTCAGTGGTTTATAATAAATAGTCTGTGTTTAGGGTACAAACTATTCTAGTTTGGATAGATAATAACAAACATTGTAACAAAGAGAAAAAGAGAGAACGAGTAAGAAATAGTAAGCACAGTAACAAAGAATGATTTGAAAAACTAAGATTTTATATAAAAGTTAAAATTAGTTATAAACACCACTATTATATTTAAAGTCTCAAACATAGGGTGGGCTCAACTTAGAATTGAAGAACCAACTACCCCTAAATTTTCAATATAACCTTTTATTGTTTAAAAGTTTTCATTATGTTTTCAGTTAAACATAAATTAAATTACAAGTTTAGTCCCAAAATTTTTATGTTAGTGTCTATTTGATATTTAAACTCTAAAATATATTTAATAGGTTCAGAACTTTCAACTTTTAACTCTCAATAGGCTTTGAATTTTTCTTTTAATTTATGTCTCATGGTGACAACTTATTCACTGTTTTCTGGAATTTACAACTCTATACACAAAATCAAAAGTTTAAAATTTCGTTAACAAATAAAATTCAATTTTAGGTTGAATACAGTAGTTATTTCTTAAGAAATTAAAATATGTCAAAATTCCATTAATATAAAATTAAAAATTCAATAGATGTTGAGTTGCTCTTCAAATATTCTATAGAAAGAAGGGTATTTTTGGATTTCACTCTAAAAATTTATAAACTTTCCTCCTCCCAATACACTCATTTGCTGTTTGTATACTTCTACACACTCCTTTACTGCCCTCTCTCTCTTCTAATTTTAAGTCAATGCTCCCCTTTTCAACTAAATAAAGAAAATAAAATTATTTGAAATTCAAAAAGGCCAAATTTGTAGAGAAAATAAAATTATTTGAAGTTCAAAAAGGCCAAATATGTAGCATGTGATATTGTTGGGAAATAACATGTATGAACAAATTTGAATCAACAGTAAAATTATGCTTGTTTTATTGCAATTTGTTATAATACTTTTAATTTTTTAAAATTAAATTAAACACTTCAATTTTTAGTTACACTTTTAGTCTTTTAAATTTTGGATTTGATTTCAATTTAGTCTTAACTTTGATTTTTGACTAAATACGCATTTCAGTATTTGGTGTCAACGTCTATTAATTAATCTAAAATAATTATAAGTGAAATTTAATTAATTGTAATGCTTTTAGATTAACAATTAATTAGTAAATATTAACATTAAAGATCGAAAAGTGGGTATTTAGTGAAATTTAAGGCTAAAAGTGTAAATCTTGAAATGTATAGGACCAAATTGAAAGTGAAATTGTAACATGTTGAAACCTAAGGATTGAATCAAACTAAACTCAAAATTTAAGGACTAAAAGTGTAGCATTTTGAAACTTATGGACCAAATAAAAAATTAGACTCAAAATTTAAGGACGAAAAAGGTGTTTTCCCCTAAAAACTACTTCTTATAGTTTTCAAAACTTGGTTTGGTTTTTGAAAACACTCCTAAAAGGTAGATTACAAAACAAAGAAACCAATAAATGAAAAGTAATGTTTATAAGCTTAATTTTAAAAAATTAAACTATGAAGTCTTAATTTTTACGTTTGTACTAGTAAGTCTTTGGATTTTTAAAATTATTTAAGAGACTCTTAAACTTTCAATTTTGTGTCTAATAGGTTTTTTAAAATACTTTTTATGTAATTCATGGACTAATTAGACATATAATTAAAAATTTTAAAGGTCCTATATACATAAAATTCATTTTTGGGTTTAATAAATTCAATTATTTTTAATAGTATCAAATATGTCGAAGGTATATTAGACACGGGATTGAAAGTTCATGAATTTAAACCACTTTGTTCAAAGATCTAATGGACACTTTTAAACTTTAGGGACCTATTATATTAGACACAAAATTAAAAGTATAGAGACTTATTGGGCACAAAATTAAAAATTTAGGTATCTTGTTAAAGTCTAGAAACTTATTAGATACAAATTTATTGTTAGAATAATAAAAGTGTCGGTTATTGAGATTTGAACCTTATACCTCAAAGAATGAGTACATGTCAATTACATATGTAGATACTTAAGCGATGAGATAAGATAGAATTGACATGACAACTACTGCATAAATATTAGAAGGCTTACATAACTTGATTTGCTTAATTAATTCACTTAAATTAACATGACAACAATGTATGCAATTTGGTTATGCAAATAATTTTGACGATATCTTTTGAGATGGAATAAATAGTAACAACAATCTCAATGTTCTATATATTTGTAAATAATATCACGTACATCTTCTAATTTTTACAATTGATTGTCACATCAATTTCCATATTTTACATTAACAAAAACAATATTGTTAGGAACATTTTCAAAGTTCAAACATAAAAATAAAACTAAATAGGAGCATAATTGAAGCATACTCCAAAGTTCATAGGTATTTGGGGTTATGAGTGATTTTGGACCAAATAGCCTAATCGATATAAAACAGAGACAAAAAGCAACATAGCCAAAAAAATAATAAGGTTTGAGCTAAAACTAGCACCCTTGGACCAAAATGGGTCTAGGAGAGGAGTTTGCTTGGTTTAGGGCCCAAATCAATGTGGTCAACCAAGGTCGAGGTCAAGTCTAGCGAAATAGTTAATGAGGCATGTATTGTGCATGTCCCAACTCAAAGCATCACTCTATGACCTAAATGGGGTAGAGGAAGATGCTCTAGCCAAACACGACACGCCTTCAATCTGGTGAGTTGAAGATTTATCCTAAAGTGGTTTTGAAAATCTATCGAAAAGCCTAGGTCAATTTCTTTTATAAATGCATCATGAAAGAGAGAAGTATGTCCATTCTCCACTCAAAAACTATTAACTTATTGCATTGGTCAACTCTTTGACTTAAGCATCATAGCGTGTGTGGCAAGTACCACACCAATACAAAAAAATCTTTATATTTTGTAGGCCACGTTCTTCTTTTATCAAATAAATTTGTTGTTGTTATCACGTGAAGGTCAGATTCTCAATGCGATCCAAAATTCAAATTTTGGTATAAATAAACCTTTTATTAAGGTATGCTAAAATTGTCCATAGTTGGAATGTTCAACCAATTGAGGCATGAGGTCGGCTTCTAGCACATTGGTTTATTAGAGGAACTAGACTACAAAATATTTATTAAAAAGAATTATTAAAAAAAATGTAGATACAATTATAATAACAATAACAACAATAATAATAAAACAAAAATTAAAAAAAAAAAAAAAAAGTGAATAAATAATGGTTTTATTCTTTTTAGGGCTGATTTTCCTTGACCATGGAAGAACAAGGAAAAGAGAAAAATTAGGAGACACCGTGGGCCGTCGTATTTCCTCCTCTTCTTCTTCTTCAATCTTTCCCCCTATAAATACCTAATTTCCCTTCCAATATTTCTTCATTACAAAATCAAAATTCCCCTTTCTTTATCCTCTCTCTCTATTTCTCTCAAAATTGACCTCCAAAAATGGCCACCGACCTCAACCAGATTCCGACCTCAAACTCCGACGCCGACCAAGTCACCAAGCCGAAGCCCTCCGTCTTCCTCCAGGACAGCGAGGAACTCCGCAAGGTTTTCGAACGCTTCGATGCGAATGGCGACGGCAAGATCTCCATCTCCGAGCTCGATTCCGTCCTTAAGTCCTTAGGCTCCTCCGTCCCTTACGAGGAGCTCCGCTCCGTCATGGAGGATCTCGACTCCGATAAGGACGGTTACATCAATATTGATGAGTTCGCCGCCTTCTGCAAGGAACCGATGGCCTCCGATGAGGCTGGAGCGTCGGAGCTCCGTGACGCCTTCGACCTCTACGATCAGGACCATAACGGCCTCATCTCCCACTCCGAGCTCCATCTCGTCCTCAATCGCCTCGGAATCAGTTGTTCCAAGGAGGACTGTCAACGAATGATCCACTCCGTCGATTCGGATGGCGACGGAAATGTGAATTTCGAAGAATTTAGGAAGATGATGACCACTAATTCCAACTCGAAGGCGGCGAATCAGAATGGAACTGCCGCGGCGGCGCCCTAGCCCTAGCTCTAGGTTTTGGTAAGTTCTTAGTAATTAGACGCGTTGAGAAAGGTAACGAAGTCGATTTTTATCCTTCGTTCCTTTTCCATTTCTCCTTTTTTCGTTTCGTTTTTTGGTTTCCCTGTGTTCTATCCCTTAATCTGAATCCATGTATTCATGTACGAATCCAACTATTCCTGTTTTCTTTTATCCGAAATGTAACATGAAATTCCGGATCTACTTCTGTTGATCCCCCGCCATTAATGCCGATCTTTAATTTCAACTCTTCTTCGTTTCTGTTCCTCTTTCTTCCCGGCTTCCGATCGAGGATTCAAAAGGAATTTTCCCGGAAAATCGATTGATTTTCCCGGAATCATAACGCGCATTACTGCTGAGTACATTCCAATATTCGTCCCTATTTTTCAATTTTTCTTGAAATTAGGGCAATAATAAATGAATAGAAATAATACAAGATAAAAAAAGGAAAAAAAGGAAAAAAAAAAAAAAGAAGAGGATTTTCTTTTTTATTTCGAGTGTGTAGGAAATGAATTGAACATTCAATCGAGAGCAAAGCTTATCTGCACGTGTATCTACACTCAGATACCACGTGGCATAGTTTTATTGGGCCACATTGAGTGTATAAAAAACATTTAAAAATCGAATCAGACCAAGTCCATCTACTGGTTTGGTACGTTTTTATACGAATTATTACTTCTATTTTCGTTTTCTATTGAAACATCAGTCAATTTCGAATTCAACAAATGATATACAAATTGCTAAATTGTAAAAATCACTCTTAAAATATTATAATTTTAGTTGAGTCTAGACCCTCAAACTTATACAAATATCACAATTTATATAATTAAGTAAGTTTGAAGGTATAATTTGATCTAATGTTAACACTTAATAAGCTTTAGGGTTCAATTTTTAAAAATTGAAAATTTAAGGGTATAATTGTAACTAATATCATACTTTTAAGGTGGTTCTTGCAATTTGAATTAAATTATTTTTTAAACATTTAGTATTTATTATTATTATTATTATTATAATTATTATTATTATATGAGATGTATTGCTTTTACTTTTTACTTTTTGTATTTCAATTATTATAGAGTACGTACATTTTCGTATATTTATTATTTAGAAAAAGACTTCATCGCTTGGAAAATGGAAGTAGAGAAGGAATTTGTTTGGTTTTTTATTGAATAAAAATTGATTTTTTGGTACATTTTTTGCTCTTTTTTCTCGTGGATTTTGATTTTTTGTTAAATTATAAAATGCCTCTAAATTTTATGGTGAAATTAGACCTTGATTGTGTGAAGTTTTTTTTTTTTTTACTTTGAAATTTACCGTTTGTTTCAAAACAACTATTTCATTAACAAACTTCAATAAAATGTAGATAGAAATGTGACATGACAATTAGCTCCAAAACAGAAGATGCACACGGGAATATTTGGTGAATGAGCATTAATGGATGTGAAGCGTATTATAAGAAAAATTGCAAGCAAAAACCAAGAACATAAGATCACAAGTCCAAATCCTCATATCTCTATATTTTGACGAAGAAAAATAAACCACTTTGTTGAATGTGAAAAGTCAATATTTGAAAAAGAGGAAAGAAATAACTTGTAAAAGAGAGCTTTCCGAGAAAATCATATTTATGAGAAAAAACTTGTCGAGAAAATGTGGGTCCATAAATGCTACGAGCATAAGAAAGAATATGGTCTATCCTAAGCAAAGATATATTTTGCATCCGCAAGTATAAGATTCTTATTGAGGAAAACAATAGTCTTCGAAGTTAGTAGCTTTAGTTTCTTTGTTTGTCTTGTTTTTTTTTTGTTCAAATCCTACCGTTAATTTTTGTTATTTAATCGTAAGCTCTACATTTTAATTTGTTTTCCATGCCTATACTCCAAAATTTTGTTCTTTCCAAAATATTTTGATCATAAGAGGAGGAAGACAACAATTTTGAATGTTAATCCAAATCAAATGATGCAATTTTGAATGTTATTAAGACTTTCTTTATTTTTATTGTTACTTTTTACAACTCACCAAAGGCCTACTTTAAAATTTAGGGGAGATATTCTTTGTGTCACATGTGTCAATGTACATATATTTTATAAGTCACCGTCATCTCATTATATATATATATATTTGATGTTTTGAAACAAATTTAAAATTTTAGAGAAAAATTGGGCTTTGGAAAGTTGATCATTTTAATTGAATGGAAGTTGGAGAGCATTTTAAAGCTTAGATTATGTATTGTCTTAGAAAAAATTATTAATTTGACAATTACTTTAATCATGGTACATTATTTATTTATTAGGTTAAAATACTATTTTGGTCTATATATTTTAAAGTTTGTTAAATATTTTTTATTGTCTAATTTTAGTCTCTCTATACTTTCAATGAATCTTAAATTTAGTTCCCAATATTAATTTGTTAATTTTTTTAAAAAAACTTTTTGTTATATATAACATTTTTACTATAATTTTTTAAAACATATTCATATATTTTATTTTCTTGCATGAAAATTATTATTATTATTTAATAAATTTTGATAAATATTAATTTTGAGGGACTAAATTTAAGATATATTAAAAATATAAAAATTAAAATTAAACAATTAAAAATATAAAAACTAAAATTAAATAAACTTAAAATGTGGGATCAAAATAATAATTCAACCTATTTATTTTTACCATGGTCTTGCCAACGTATATGAGTATTACTCAATCCATCAAGAGATTTATCTCCTCTCACCCTCACACTAAAATTAAAAAATATAAATATTTTTCTAAAACTTTTGAAGTTTGAAGTGTAATAGGATTTTTTATATTAACAAAAATGTGTCTTTAAATGGAAAATATGTGATTAAATTAGAATTGAGTAAATGAATGAGATATTTTTAAATAATATAAGATGAACCAATTTAAAATTGTTACGGTCTATCACAGAAATTGACAAATATTAAAATCTATCACAACTTATCAATATTGATAGTAGTTGACTATTACTATTTATTATTGATGAACATTAATGTTTTTGTTATATTTATAAATATTTTTTTTTAGTAATTTTATCGTTTAAAACAATTTTGTGTTGAAGACACTTTTTTAAAGAAAGAAAATATGACATAAGAGAATTGTCCTTTTTTTTTCTTTTTCTTCTTTAATTGAAAAAATTCTCCTTTGTCCATGAGCGAACTAGAATATGGGACCTGATAATGACCCTAGGTTATCATTCAACCTACAATGGTGTATTATCTAAAAGAAAACCAAGTAAAATAAAGGTTTTAATTACGATTTGATCCCTGTAATTTGAAGGAAAAAAATTAGAATTTGGTGCTTATGATTTCGAAAGTTAGAATATAATCTTCATGTTTTGAAAAAATTTCATACCCTAAGTCCCTATCGAAGAGACTATTTATGAAAGTTTTATCAAATAATAGGGGCTAAAATACTAATTATAAATCATAATAGAGACTAAATTTTAACTTTCTCCAAACTATAGGAACCAAATTTGCAATTTAACCTAAAAGATATCAGTGATTTATTTTATATTTTAATAAGTCTATTTGATTTCAATCAATGCAAATGGACTATATGGACCATGATATTAATTAGAACTGGAAACCAAGATAAGTATAGCTCAACTAATATATAGTATGTACTATCAACTTTGAGGTCAGATGTTTGTTTTTTCAACCCATACTCTTAGGAGAAGATAAAAGAACATAAAAATGAGTTTTAAATATAATCAATTTCGATAATATTAAGTTTTTGACCATGTTAAGTATTCAATAATCAGAGGGTAAATATAACACTTTTTCAAATTTGAAGTTAAGATTTTTGAACATCTAAATTTAAAGTATTAGTTAATAAATTGAAACTTTGTAAAAATTTATACAATTTAACACGAAAAAACTATGTAGTCGTTTGGACCCCCAACTTCAATTATAATAGCCCACTCATTGTTTGGACTTCCAATTATATATTAGTTGGTGTTATAACCCATAATTAATTACAATATTGCTATTTGAAATTCTTATTTATTAGTGTTTATTATTTCTTATTCATCGTCTCACATCTTCGTTAATTAGATAGTATGCACCCCAAACACGAATTATAATAACCAATTCACGCCCCAAATATCCCTACTTTACCTAATTGTTATAAGTCTTAATTTGATTGATGAATGGTTGTGGTTGTGAATAGTGTTAGGTAAGTACCTCAAGTGAAAAGACAATGCAAGGGACAAAAGAAACGAGTTTCACGTCTCAACTTTATTTTGATTCACCAATTGCTACTTTTCATGTCATTGCTGTTTTTCTTAAACATAAAATTCCGCAAACTTTGGGATAAAAATTCAAACTTTTGACCAAACCGAAAAACAAAGTCACAATTGTCGTTGACTATTTGAATTATGTTCAAGTTGACATGTCAATGCTCATATTCATTTTATGCTTTTTAGTGTAAGTATTTATTTTATATTCAATTGTCAACTTGCGCTTGGATTTTATTTATGCTTCTTAGATCATTTTTCGCTAATATTTTTAACTAAAATTATGATGGGACATATTTTATTAAATAAATAATATTAGTTGAGTTGACATGGATATAGTTAATGTATATATCACCGATCAATATGTCGGAAGCTCAAATCTCTCTTTTCTTTCATGTAATGTTGTTGAACGTGAGAGGAGAAAGGAAAAAGTTCTTTAATTTAGGCTAATTTATATTTAAAAACTTAAGATCTTAAAATTTTATTTCTAATTTTCTCCCATTGAATTTGATTTAAGAAATTAGAGTAGAAAACTTGCCCATTTTTAACAAAATTTGGGGCTATATTCCTAGAACTAGAAGTAGACAATTAATTGAATAAATCAATGGACAGTCACATTAACGTTCTATAATAATGTATCCATGTCTATAGGATCTTGCAAAGCTTTTAAGCAAATAATTGAAAATTGTGAAGCTAAACAGGGAGTACTGAATGGAGCAAATATATAATTTAAGTTCGGTAACTATTTATTTTTTGTCTTTTTTAACTTTTGAAAATTAAATCACGTTTTCTCTTTATTTTTTATAATGATTTACCTATTTTTTAAATATTAAAATTGAAATATGAACCAATTTCCAAGAACAAAACAAATTTTTTTTTTAAAAAAATTAATTTTTAAAATTGGACTTGGTTTTTTAAAATACCGTAAAAAGTAAATAACAAATCAAGAAATTTAGTGTCTGTTTGGATTGACTTGAGAAAAAGTGTTCTTCACAAAATTTCTTTTTATTTAAACTCTTTAGATAAATATAGTTTAAAATACACTTTAAAATATATTTTGAGTGGTTGCCAAATATTTCATTTTTTTTTCAAAATGACTTATTTTTAAAATTAAAATGTATTTCAAATACACCCTTAGAGATGGAAGAAAGATTTTGTAGGCTAGCTTAATTAATAAAAAACAAAAAACAAATCGATTCCAAACGAGTCGAAGAAGTTCAACTTGTACTAGATAAATATTGAAATTAATTTCTACTCACCATTTAAATTCCTCTCATGTCCATTAATTTTAACCCAAGAAAATAATGCAAAAAGAATCTCCAAAAATTTGGCAATTTCATTGAAATCAAATTTTGCTGGAATTTTTGTTGTATTAGTGCATAAATTACTATTGAATAATTTTGTCAAACTTACGAATTCTAAATATATATATAGTTCAAATGTCATTTTTTTTTTAAAATCTTATCGACTTTAGTATCATACATATTTTTCAATTCATTAAACTAACATAATTTTTTTGAATCGAACATATATATATATATACACACATACATGCATGTGTGTGACAGTTTTGTCAAACATCATAATCCAACAACATAGTAGTTTCCAATTAAATAGGGAAAGAAAATGATTTTCAATTATGAATTTTTGCAATGAATAAAATGAGTTTAGTGATCAAACAAAAGCAAAATACTGTTGATAAACAGCAAAAAATCAAAATGGGCTATTTTACAATATGTTTTAACTTAAGTGGCACCTAACAAGTGTGGCAAAGTGGTCATTGTCATCCCATCCATTATTATATTTTCCCATGCTCAAATATTAATTACATATTGCAATTATACCTCATCATTTCTTTCACCAATCTATAGAATTTACCTTCCAAACAAATGCAAAATATAGTCTTTTTAATTCTTCGTCATGAATGTTAAAATTTTACAATATGATAAGTTTATACAGTATTGATAACAAGTGAGTTGGTAGATGTTGAAACAAGAAGTGTGGCCTGTTGAGAAAGTTCAAAATTTTACTAATTTCTTTTTAGAAATTTGAAGGAAATTAGAATTAGAAATTTTACTCCTATAACTATGAGTATATAAAATGGGTTGGTTCGGTTCCATTTGAGTGTTAAACCAAACAAACCACGGAGAATATTGTTGAAAAGTGGAGAATCGAACCAAACTGTTCAATAAATCCTACTGAACTGATTAACGAACAGTTTAGTAGATTCAATTTGACAGTTCGTCGGTTACTTAAATCTGGATGCTCAAATGAGTTATTATTAGACTGGGTTGCATGTAATTGTAGACTTAATTATAATATAAAATATGTATTTCATGGGTTTCAAACACATGCTCGCTAAAGATAACATAGATCCATCAAGGTCAAAACAACCGTTGAAATTTAATGATACAAGATGCAAATGATAACATAAGTATTATAGATTAGTTCATTTAGATTTAGTTTGTTGTTTAGAAAACTCCAAACCAACCGTTGAACTGATTCTAACCCAAATCAATAACGGTTTTGATCCGTTTGAGCAATTCCAATTTATAAAAATTGTTAAAAATTGAAGAAACTAAATTCATAATTTTTCAAACAATAGGGATTAACTTTAACAAATTGAAATATATATATATACATTGAAAATTCTCATGCTAATTAGGACCCTATGGGCAAATGTGCTCAATTTAATATTTAACAATAAGATTTTGTAAGCTGAGGGAGATGTTGGAGAAGGAAGAATAGTTATTAAAGATATTGATTAATTTTTTCAAGTTAGATGATAGAGAGGGACTAGAGAGGAGGTGCATAGTACATTAATGGTTTAGTTAATGACTAAGTAGCCAAAATTTAATGGAATACTTTTCTTATAGTTGGAATGTCAATTTTATCTATGTTGATGTTTTAAAGAGATTTGAGCGAATGAATAAGATAAGATCAATGTTATATTTAAAAGGACTCTATCAGCGTCTCACTAATTTCAACTATTAGTGAAGAAAAAAAAAGACATGTATACTTCTAAAAAATTAAAAATACGGAGATTGGATTAAAAGTCAATTTTATATTTGAATCCATCTTATTATTATATTAGGTAGAGAGATTCTTAGTTTCAAATTTTCTATTTGAAATTTTATATAAAATGCTTAATCCCTATTTTTAAAGGGTAATTGTCGATAGAGACATAACTAACGAATACTTTTATAAGAATTTTTTCTATTTTACTTTTTTGTTTTAAGAAAAACTTTTTAAAAAGTAGCTTATCTTTTGTTTAAAAGGTTCATAATCGTTAATTCGAGCAAGTGAATAATTTGATCTAGTTGTTAAATTGAAGGGGAAAAAGAATTGTATAATCTCATACTTTTGCAATAATTAAGGATTTCATCTAATTATTTTTCATGAAAAGTCAAAGATAATTGGCCTTTTGTCATTAGAAAATTTAGACTAAATTTATAGTTAGCTTTTTTAAATCTAACTTTTACTTAAATTATCTGTCATAAATTATGAGGATTTTCTTTGGCTTTATTGCCTTTCTAGCCTGTTTGTTTGGATAAACTTGAAGCCATCACAAGGCAAATAAGGTAGTCAAAGTAGAGAATTACCAAACCATTTTTAAAAGGGAAGTAGATGAAATATTTAGAAATAGAGGGGTATATTTAAAGAATAACAAATACTTTTTAACATTGACAATCACTTTAGCTTTTTTAAATACACTTCAAATTATTAATTTTTGTTTCAAAATGTGCTAATAGAAAATTCAATTTTATTGAGAAATTATGTTTACCAAGTTATTTCACACACTCGACATATTGACTTATTTATTTTTTAAAGAAAAAATGCAAAAATCAATATTGTCAATTGGGCTCTAAACTTCTAAAAGTGTTAAAATTAGGCCTTCAAATTTATAATAATCATAAAAATTGAATCCTCAAACTTATACAGTTATTATAATTCATACAATTATGTAAATTTGAGGGCTCTAATACTCATATAAGGTTGAGGACTCAAATTTAAAATTTGAAAGTTTAAGGGTATAATTGCAATTTACAATTTATATATTTTTTTTAATTTGTTATAAAAATGCATTATTTTCAAATATTTTATGGGCTCGAAGTTTCAAAACAGCTGCTTAAGCCCGTCACGTGTACGCTGTAGCATACTTAAATGGGCCTAGTCTAGTGGGCTGCTAAGTGGTTGAGTCCTAATGAAGAAAATACAGAATTTGGCCACTTTTTCTAAATATATTTTGGGATAACCACACATAATGTGTTAATAAAGGCTCTATATTACATTTATATCCAACTTTTGCATTATTTATAAAAATGTCTAAATAGTTTTCTTAATTATATAAATATTATAGTCTAATTATCTTTTTTGTCCTCAACCTACCATCAATTATACATATTTCAAAATATGAAACTCAATCGTCAATCTATTGTTGTGTTTCGTCTACTGCCAGCCTTACCAACACTCGTGTCTTCGACCATTAGTCATTAATATATACAGTGATATATGTACTTCTTCTTATTCTTCAATGTTTTGGAGCTTATATGTTTTTCGATATAAACTATGATATTTGTATTTTTTTTCTTCGATTTTTCAAAGTTTTTGTAGGATTTTCGATATGTAGTGATATATGTACTTCGTCTTTTTCGATTTTTCAGAGCTTTTGTAAGATTTTCGATATATACAGAGTATATGTACTTCTTCTTATTCTACGATTTTTTTGGAGCTTTTATAGGATTTTTGATATATACTATTACATATTTATGCGTTTGTTTGATATAAATGAGGCATGAAAGACGGTTTTTTTATTTAGGTTTTACACATATTAGAACATTTGGGGTACATATTACAAACAATGTATACATGGTATACGTGTGATAATAATAGGTAATATACACATACTAAAAATAAGCAATGGAATATATAGATAAAATCAAATAAGACTGACCATCATATAAAATTGTCACGCAAGCAATACCTAAATTAGTATGGCATACATGTTAGAATATGTGTGGTAGATATTACAGTCAATATATACTATGGTATATGCATGCTAACAATGGGTACTATACAAAGAAAATCATATTAATTGTAAATGGGATGAAAATGCTTCAAATGCCATAAAACACTTCAGACAGGAAAAAAAAATCTTAATTAATTGCAAATGGGAAGAAAATCTCAACTAATTAATAATCTATAATAAATGCATATTTGTTTTCCAACATGAAGGGGACTTCATAAATATGGAAAGATTTTCCTAATAAATAGCCACCAACCAAATTTATGACCAACCCTTCCTTCAGTGATCTTACAACGAACAGAAGTTTTTCCATTGTAAATTCGTACGGAGCTATCAACGAATTCCGGCAAAATCGAAGATCTACGTGACCAAATTTTCCTGTTCAAAAGAGGATCTCTCTTCTTCTTCATTCTCAACAGGAATGCATCAACAAAACAGCCCTTCCATATAGATCGTCATGGCATGAACTCATTTCTCCTTTTCCCCACTCCTGCCCGAAATCCCGCTTTGGTGGACACAGCCGGTTCAAAGAGGGTTATTTTGCTCCGAAAATGCCATTACTCTTATATATGTAAATCTCCAATAGTTTTGTCATTTATAAAAATAAGTTTTGAAAAGGGATTTGAATCTCTAAATATCTCATATATTTTAAATAATCAAATTCAATATATTATATTTGGCCTAGACATTAATTCTTTAATACTGTTTAGTAGGGGTGATAGTGATTCGGTTTTGGCCTAAACCGAGAACCAAACCAAACCAATCAATTTAGCTAAAATAGGAACCAAACTAATGTCCAATAAAGTGTAAAACCATTGGTTCAGTTTTCTCTTGGTTTGGTCATATGCGGTTTGGTTCTCGTTTTTTTTTTTTTAAATATGCTTTTGTATATTTTCTTATTTTTCTTCTACATTCCAACTGTCGATGCCAAATTTTGGTCAAAAGAAAACGAACCTAACATCCACGTGACAACAATGGTAAGTTTGTAATTTTGGGAAGAGAGGACGTGAAAAAAAAAAAAAAAAAAAAAAAAAAAAAAAAAAAAAAAAAAAAAAAAATAAAAAAAANAAAAAGCTCTAATGCCTAAGTCAGTAGGAGAACTAGATAATAGAGAAGTCAAAAGTTCTAAGTTCTAGATACCAAATCAAGATCTCAAGATCTCGTTTTTATCCCCTTATATGAATTCTCATAATGATGTATTTACAGAGAGAATGAGATCAAATTTTACTTTTTCTTCTTAGAGTAAAGATGTGATGGATCTTTCCTAATCCTAAAAAGTTAGGATTAGATCTGATTAGATAAATCCACTTTGTCTTATATTTATCTTCTTTATCTTTTTCTAACTTTTGACCTATTTCATTAGGTCCAAGTTCATCCCCAACACAACCTTTGAATTTGCCCAAAAACACTCTCCCAACATTCAACATTTCTAGAGCAATTACCAATGGATTATTCAAGTTACCATATTAGTCCAATAGGTCTCACAACAATTTTTCAATTTTAGAATTTATATATTATCCCCTTTCATGTCATTATCTTTGAATTCCTACCTATTGTAATTGTTTTTTTCTTTTTCCCTTCCACATAGTCTTTCCCTCTTAAGTCAAATACCTCTAGTATATATATTTTATATATAAGTGAGAGTGAAGGAGATGAAGAATCAAGGCCGAAGGAAAGAAAATATTAGGGATTTTGGCTTACTAAGGCATATTTATATATCTCGGTTCGGTTTGGTTTTTTATTGGATTTTTCAAACAAAAACTAAACTGATCCAAAAAGATTCTTGGTTTTCTCCAAGCTCAAACCAATCTATCCAATGTTTTGCTAAAAAACCAATCCAATCCATTTGATCGATTTGGTTTGGTTTATTTTCTCGATTTTAATTATTTGTATCACCCGTACTTTTCAAATGTAGTATTTCATTACACGTTAAAAGTTTTTTTTTTTAATTTAAAAAGTGTTAGTAGGATTATAAAATATTGTCGATATGAAAAGATCAATCAATAAATAATAATCGTTCAAGATTTATTTCTTTTTTTTTAAAAAAAAATATAATCGCTCAATACTTATAAAATTAAAATAATTTTCGTTTTTGTAACTAATGTTTACTAAACATTGATATTCATTTGATTTATATTTATAATTATTTTTAGGGTTGTTTTCGAATGTAGCAAAATAATCATTCAAAAAATGTAGTAAAATAAGTCAAATTATTTATAAATATAGAAAAATTTTACTGTCTATCAGCGATAGACTGTAATAGACTTCTATTGTTTGAGCGATAGACTTTTATAACTCATGGATAGAAGTCTTCAAAGCCTATCACAATCTATCGCTGATAGACAATGAAATTTTTCTATATTTATAAATAGTTTGATATTTTTTTATAATAATTTTCTTTATTTTTAATCATTAGCCATATTTACGAGAAATGATTATATTAATTACTGATTATTATAGTTGTCAATTTGAACATAGCTTACTTGATTGTGTATTTTTTCGTTTAAGATGTCAGAAATTCAATTACTTCACCGAAAAAATACTTATGGCAACTAAAATAACATATATACTAAAACTATAATTTAGTCTCCATTTGGTAACCATTTTAGGTGGTAACTATTTTCTTTTTTCTTTTTTCTTTTTCAAAATTCAAATTATTTCATATCATTTCTTACAATGGTTTTCATCTATCTTAAGTAAAAGAGTTAAATTTTAAGTCAAATTCCATAAACAAAAACTAGTTTTTTAGTTTTCAAAATCTTGAATTAATTTGGAAAATATTGATAGGAAGCAGATAATAAAGCAAGAAATTTAAAGGTGGAATAGTGTATACAAGCTTAATTTTCAAAAACTAAAAATTTAAAACTAAATCGATACCAAATAAAGCCTTAAATTTTTTTTTGTCAAAAATTAATCCTATAAACATTACTTCTATCTATTATTCTATATTTTGTTGTTTACATTTATGAATATTTTTATAATCAGAGCTAAAATTTGAAAACTAAAAAATACAATTTTCAAAAACTTTTTTTTTTTTTTTTTTGAAAATTGGCTAAGAGTTCAAATAAACATTGATCTAAACTATGAGTAAGCAATTGTGAGGGAAAAAAAATCCAATTTTTTAGAAATAAAATTTCAAAAACATTATTTTATGTGAATAGGCATTATTATTATAACAACGTTTATCACAACACTATTTTTGTCATTCTAATCTGTTCATGAGATTTAAAAGATTAGAAATAAAAATTGATTATAATTTATTTTAAGTGAAAATAATAGTAGTAAGTAGCCTAATTTAATTAAAGGAATGTGATAATTATGACTTAGGCAAGGGTATCCAAAGCTAAGTTATTATCACCTCCTAAACTGAGGGAGTTAATTAGTAAATTGACTAGATTAGCATCATTAGCCACACCAGGTTAAATTGTTAATCATCTTTGTTATCTCACCTGCCAGTGAGGATATGGTGATGAACTCCCAATGCAAAAGCTCCACGTGGACAGAAACCACATTATTCATATAAAGTGGTGGGTGAGAAACTCTTCCATAAAACTTGTAAAAGCTTGACAAATTATGCAATATTGTTGGCACAAATGGCTATCACCTTCATAAGTCATTAACGATTATTAAATATATCGTCCATTATACATTTTCTTAAATGCTAGACTTAGTCTAAATTGTTGGTACTTAATTTAACAAATATTCAAACATATATTTTTTAAGAGGTAAGATTTTTCCAATTACAAGTAGCTTCAAACATTTGTTTATATAGTTAATATTTAACTCAATATAATAAATTAACACAAGATACTAAACTGCGCCCATTAAAATGCTGATTGAAATAAATGTTTATATAAAATATAAGAACAAAAGTCAAAATAAACATAATTCAACTAATATAAAATCTGTATCCGAACATTTAAATTCTCGTATTTTTTCTTCGTAATACTAAAAAGAATAAAATGATGGTGCTGAGATTTGGATTGGCATGAAAGCAAAGAAATAATCTTTTGGAGAGGGAGAGATAGGAAGCAATTGGAGAATGGGCCACCCTCTTTGTTAATGACACCGAGAGGTCAGACCCTTTTTCATAATATTTATTTATTTATTTTTAGAAAAATTAAAATAAAAAATTCATCTCGATCCATTATGTTGTTTCATCATCAATGTTTGTTCACACGCGACTACACCGCAATGAAACAACCCAAAGACAAATAAATAAATAGATAAATCTTAGATTAAAAAAAAAAAAAAAAAAAAAAAAAAAAAAAA
>QLSR01000225.1:1589909-1655209 GCA_031780015.1 Citrullus colocynthis
AAAAAAAAAAAAAAAAAAAAAAAAAAAAAAAAACTTGCCAAATCAATCAAAATTAATATCAAAAAATGAAAATAAAATTTTATCCTTTTTTTTTTTTTCTATTTTGTCAAATTCAACTCTAAATTTTACAAATATTGTAATTTTATTTTTAATGTTCACAAAATTCACTCATCAATTATACTTAGTAGCTATATTATTTTCTCTCCAATTGTGGAATGGGTAATCGAACCTCTTATCTCTAGAATAGAAAGTCATGCTAGAACTAAGCTTGCTCTGGTCTCTCCAATTAATATTCATAACTATAACACTAACTTTTATTTATAATGGAAATGATATAATCAAGAAAATTCTCATTTTGAATCCCACACAATAAACTTAAGAGATAATGTCAAAACTGCAATTGAATGAACAATTTTGTTCTCTTCTTTAGGAGAGAAACAAAAGCACCTAACATTTACAGAGGATGTAACAAAAATGATTTCACCAATAAAAATACACAATTTAATAAGATCGAACTCTTTAGAATTAAATAACAGGTTTCAATCATTTTAGGTACAATAGGCCTCTCTCAAACCTTCTAAAATCGCTCTAGCTTCATAAGAAGGAACGAATCCGATTTTTCTTAATTTTTAAAATCATTTCAAATATATCTCTAAAATTTTTAAATGTACTTAATAAATAATTAATCAAAATGATAAGTTTCAAAATTATTAATTTGAGGACAATTTATTTAAAATAAAAGGAAAAAGAAATAGAATAGTAGACAGAAGCAACACAACATTATGAGCCGAAGATGTAACTAAATAAAAAGAAAAAGAAAAATAGGAATATAAGGGAAAATCATTCCATTAGAAAATTGGAGAAAAGGGATTAGTTTTAAAGGTTTAAGAAGCGTCTCTCTGTTTTTTTTGGAGAGCAGAGAAAGAAACAGAGAAATGGCGGATTCGTTGGAAGAAGAGTGCGATTATCTGTTCAAGGCGGTTCTGACGGGCGATTCCGGCGTCGGAAAGTCCAATCTCCTCTCTCGTTTTGCCAAAAACGAATTCCGATTCGACTCTAAACCGACGATCGGCGTCGAGTTTGCTTACCGGAATATTAAGGTCGCCGATAAGCTCATCAAAACCCAAATCTGGGACACCGCCGGCCAAGAAAGGTCAATCTTCTTCTCCCTTCTTCTTCTTTAAAATTTTCTTTTAATCGTTTGTTTTTTTCTCATAATATAAGATCACAAGCTAAAAAATTCTTAATTCGCTCTCTGTTTTCTTTTGATTAAGCTTCTGGTTTTTTTTTAATACAGAAAAATGAAACAAAATATTAATAAATATAGCAAAGTTTGTGAATAATCGTTATTATGATAGACACATGTGATATTTTACTATTATTTGTAAATATCGTTCGTTTTTTTAAGATTACTTCCAAATTTAAGTGTTGAAAGAAAAAAAGCAGTAGCAGCAACAACTAAAAAAAATAACAATACTAGAAAAACAAAATAAAAAATAAGAGGGTGAAAAAGAAGTAAACTTTGTTTTAATTTAATTAATTTAGGACTATGTCTTGTGCTAAAAATTTTGTATAACAACATTTTTATATGTATGAGTGCTCGGTTTGTTTATGCACGCTCATACGATATATAAATTCTAGGTAGGCGATCACTATAGATTAAATATATTTTCTCTTAACTCTTTATCAAACTCAATGCTCTTTACTTATCATTAAGTCAATCCACGATAGTTGTCATAATTATTATTTTGTTTTATATAATTTATAGCACATTACATAATACATATTCAATTCAATATTTGATAAAAATCTAAAAGCATAAAACATAATTTATTTTTTAGTATAACATTTATGAAGATGAGAGATTGAAGTTCTAATCTTAAAGAAGAGAGTTTGCGTCCATTACCATTGAGTTAGGTTCACATTGACTACCTTCGAGTAAACCCCTTAAATATGAACATTTATTTTTTTATTAATTTTTTACTAATATTTTTTGTCATATATTGCATTAATAGTGAATATTATAACATTCATAAAGAAACATCTATTAAAATAAAGAAGAAATTTCTAATTGAAAATTTATACCTTAAGTAATTGGATTATGTCTACGTTGACCAAATTCAATACTTTTGACACATGTTGTTATTTTCTTTAAATCGAGGATGAAATTTAACCAAATATGATTAGTTTTTTTTTTTTTTTTCAAATTCTAATAAATATTTGAAATTATTTTAGGAATACGTTAATATAATATTTGCTAAGTATATCATAAATCATAAATGAGTTATTATTTTCCCTTAAAAATCTATTATTCCTTTGGACCCTTTTATAAATTGGTTTTTTTAATTTGCCAAAAAAAAAAAAAAAAGATTTATGAGAATTTAAACATTGTCTTTATTAGTTCAACAATTCACCTTAAAAGGTTTTAAGACCATAAATATTCTTCTAGGGTTTTCAGCCCCAATAATGATCAAACTTATTAGGTCAAAGTTTTGGATTAAAAAGAGAGGAAATTTTGATCTTTTTGGAGGGACCCATAAACCTAAAAGAGAAATTAGACTTGTCCTCTAGTGATTGATTGAAGGCTAGTATGTCCTCAAAATTAAACAAGATATTCCTATCAAAGAAAAAGTTTTAAGGAATATTGCCTCTAAATTTATAGTAATTATTATTTTTTATAATTTGTGGAGCGTAAGAATTAAATTTTCCCACCCTCGAGTTTAATAATGTAAATATTGCGTCTAATATGATAATTATTAGCATATTTATTTTAAATGACAAAATTGTTAAAAATATTTATAATTATTAGTAAAATATTGCAATCTATCTACGAGTCTGTCATAATATAGATATTAGTATATCACGTAGATAAACAATAAAATTTTACTATATTTATAAATATTTTAGTTTGTTTTTTATATTTAAAAGCAACTCTAATTACTATTTTATTATATTTTGGGTAAAATTTGGAACTAGAATCTAAAGTATTGATTAATCCTTCTTTTCCTACCAAATTTTATTCTCTCGAGTCATGAGCCACTCTTTTAATGACGCTCTTTAAAAGTCACGATATAAGGACAAAGAAACTTTTCATAAATTTAAGCCATTTCTTTTTGGTTTATTTGATTTGAAATAATTTTATATTTAAGACATAATGTTAAGAGCTTGTCCCAATAAGTGTTTTCTTTTTCTTTTCTTTTTTTCTTTTTGAAGAATTTTTAATGATGTGAAATTTGTACTAATTTGAGCTACAAAACATGCATAAACATTTTATTAATTAACTTATAAACTGTGGAGTTGTTCCATCGAATTTTACTTTTACCTTGCCCCATATTTTATTTTCTAAATGCTTGAAGCCTTTGTTTTTAATAAACCAATCATAGGAATATATATTTTAGCACTAATTTGTATTTTTCTTATAAAAAAAGATTAACCTTTTCTTTTGTTAGTTTTTCCTAGATTGGTCAATAGTTATTCATTTGTATTAATGAAAAGAATATAACAAATCACACCCTTATTCTTTTAAAAAAAAATTATTTTAAATAACAAGATTGATGAAAATACTTACAACTAATAATAAATTTTGTTGTCTATCTACGATAGATCAAATAGTAGTCTATCGCAGATAGACAATGAAATTTGCTATTAGTTATAAATATTTTTAGCAGTTTTATATCGTGATCTATCATAAATAGATAGTAAAATTTTGCTATATTTACAAATATTTTAATTCTTTCTGCTATATTTGAAAAGAGTCCTATTTTAAATAGTATTATAATTTTTCTAGAAGTTAGATATTCGATCCTCACTCCATAATTGTTACACTAAAAGATATTATTAAAATTTGTGCACAAAAATTTATTTTATTTTATTTATTTATTTGTCTATTGAGGGACTTTGTGCCATTCAAACTTTTTCATCCGTGTGTTCTTTTTATTTTGTTTGGTTTCTTTTTATGTTTCATTAATTTGTGTGGTTCTCGATTTGTGCCTTTAGCTCAATTCTAAAGTTTCTGTTCTCATTTTTGCTAATTTTTGCTATTCATTGCATTGCAATAAAGGGGAAAAAAAAAACTTTCCTTTCAAATTTTTTATGCATAATATTTAATCTTAAAAGCCAAAATAAGTTAAAGTCAACTAACATACAATATGTATTAGCGATTTGTGGTTTGAGTTGACTTCTGTGCTACTAAAAAATATTAACTTCAATATTTAGACATTAAAAGAATTACTATAATTAATATTGTTTGTTTATTGTGAGGCAATAAATTATTAACTTCAATATTTAGACATTAAAAGAATTACTATAATTAATATTGTTTGTTTATTGTGAGGCAATAAATTAATTGATTGTGTAGCAAAGTTGCACCTAAATATTATCCTCCTCTTTACTACATAAATACAAAATTAAAAAAAATAAAATAAAATTGCGGTGTGACAGTTTTTCATTAGGTTTAACTTGATGAGCAACGCACAAGTTTTTTTTTCCTTGTACACCTGTTTTTCCTTTTTCTTTTAGTATTCCAATGAGGATTTGACACGTCAGAACCAAAAAAGTAAAAATGGTTGGGTAAAAAGGCATCCGCAAACAAAGGACATACGTTGCGAAGTGCGAAAAGGCAACAAGTATCTAAAGGGACTTTAACATCTTTCTCCCTTGAAAAAGACTTTGAGTCATCGTTGAAAAAAAAAAAAATAATAAATTAAATACCATTATTTATTTTAAATGACAAAACTGCTGAAAATATTTACAACTAATAGTAAAATATCATAGTCTATCTATGTCACGATAAACACAAATAGTAGTCTATTGCAATCTATTGCAGATAGACAGTGAAATTTTATTATATTTGTAAATAATTTTGGTTCATTTTGCTATATTTGAAAAGAGTCCTTCCACTCTAGTCCTTATATTTAAAATTTACAAACTTTCAAAAAAACTTAAATTTAGCTTGTTTGTTGTTGATTTTTTTTCCTTCAATTTTTTATAATTTATTTGATTAACATTTTCACAATAAAGTTCAAATACATCCCAATATTATATTTTCTTATCTGAAAACTATTAGTATTATTTACTTAATTTTGATAAAGATTAAATCAAAGGACTAAATTTAAGATTTATTAAAAGTACCAAGACTAAAAATTGACATACTCCATAGTATAAGGACCAAAATTATATTTTAACTAAATAAAAAAAGTTTTAGAGGACGTTTAAAACAAATGAGTAAAATGCGAAGTTGTTTAAAGTGTAGTTATTAAGGCTAAGTTTGGGATTGAGCTTTTAAAATAATCATTGTTAACCATACTTTTAGAAAAATCACCTGCAAGAAGAAAATTAGTATTTAGTAAAGTCTAATTTTAATTCTTATTTTTCTTTTTATAAAAAAATATACTAGTTACAATGTTTAGTAAATGAATACTATTGTATAATTTAGTTCTACGAACAAGCAGATTATCATTTCAATTATTTTTTATATTCATATTTAATTTATAATTTATTATAATATAATTATTTAAAATTATATATGATTCCAACTAATATTATCTAATCTATTTATTTTTTTTTTATAAAAGATTTATTTAAAATAATTATTCTAAGAAATTTGAGAGGAGGGAGGGAAGATATCAAATTTTTGCATCAAATAGTTTTAGCAAATTAGAAAAAATTTAAAAGTGATTTTAGGTAGATTAATAAACAAGTCTAAGCGGTCAAAATTCTGATAGTGTTACAAACATACAGATTTAGGGCAATTACAAGTTCTTATTATCGAGGAGCATTGGGAGCGTTGCTTGTGTACGACATAACTCGGGTGGCTACATTTGACAACGTGAAGAAGTGGTTGCGAGAGTTGAGAGAATTGGGAAATTCGGAGATGGTGATCATTCTGGTTGGAAACAAATGTGATTTGGACGAATCTCGCGAAGTGGACGAGGAAGAAGCACGTGGTTTGGCAGAGTTAGAAGGCTTATTTTTCATGGAGACTTCTGCTAAGGATAATGTGAATGTAGAAGAGGCATTCCTTGAAATGGTTCGTAGGATCCATGCCATTGCATCCCAAAACACCTTGAATTTGCATAAACATATTGAAAAGCTTGTTGCTTTTCCAAATGGGAAAGAGATTGTTAGTATTCATGAAGTAACTCCAACCAAATCCAATTCATATTGTTGCTCTTTATGAAAATTTAGTTCCAAGTACCTTATAAATATTCTATTTTATAGTTTATAAACATTGCGTGGAAGTCATTTTTGTTCTTTTCGTACCAAAATTAGATGATGCAAGTGTGCGATGAGTGCAGTAGCTTCCTCGAAGATACTTGTGACTCGATTGGTAAAATAGTATATTACTCCGAAAAAGCATGACTTGTATTAGATTCTGAAAGAGTTTTCTTCAAGTGCCATAGCTACAAGACGTCAAGAACAAAGAATTGTCATTCGACTGTCCATTGAGTGAAACAATATCTATGTATGACTTGACCATCATGTACGTGAAAAGAAAAGTCATGAAACAGAGATAATTAGGGAGTAAGGATTTTCTATACCTTGAGGCTCTTTTTCGTATATACAAGTTGTTGGTTGGGATAATGGAACTACCGCTCGTGAAGTAGGTAAGCTTGTGAGAAGAGCGGTAGACAAAAGTTACCTTGTTTTTTCAGCGAATATCTCATGTTCACTCCACTAAATATTTGATATTATTGCAACTAAATTATAAAATGTCGTAAATAGAAATATGTATAACAACTCTAAGTATCATCATAAATTCGTAACTAAAATCTTTTAATGATACAATTAGACTCATACTTTATCTCATTTTTTTTCCTTTAAATCAATCAAGCAACTCAAAATTTGAAAACATTTCTTTTAAAAGTAAAATTTTATTTAATAATCATTTTATTTTATGCTTTTGAAATTAAGTTAATTATAAATACTAGTTTCAATTATGAAGGTAAGTTACATCATCTACTCATAAGGAGTGTTTTCAAAGTTCAAGTAAATGTTGAGGTATTTTCAAAGTTCACATAAATAATAGTTGAAACTAAAAGAGAAAAGATATTTCTAATTTATGCAATTTAGTTTAGAATTCAAATTTTATACTCAAGATGGATGAATAACGTAATAAAAAAAGTATGAGAAAGTTATTTTTTTTTTATAAAATATTTACATGCTTATTAATGCAACAATTTTGCAAATTTAGAAGTGCATTAATGTCAACCTTAACATAGTTCAACTAGATACTTCAACCAAAAAGTCACAACTTCAAATATTTATCTAACATATCATTGGTCAAATTGTTTGAGAGTGTAGTTATAATAATTCGTAAGGTTTGTGGATTTTGCATTTCTTACCCAAGAAATATCGGCATATGTGTGAAACTATTCTATGTTTGTTTACATGGATGACTTATTATTATCCCTCATTTTTTTTCAAATCATCAGTATGTGAGAGTGAAAATATTTGAGCTTTGAACATTTTCTTTACGAATGGTAAATATGCATATCAAACCGTTGTAAAATATTAGAATATTTAAATACAAGTTAATTATCATTTTTTCAAAGGGCTAATTACCATTATGTTAATTCAAAGGAAATAAGCATATTTGGTATGATCTAGCATATTTGGTATGATCTTTAGTCTCTCAGTTTTCATCTTTTTTATGTGCATTACTTTGATGTTGCTTCTCTCGTTTAGATGTCATGATCTTCTTGTTTATTTTTTATGCAATCTAGTACAAGCACAATCTACCTTGTCTTTGACAAATTTATCCCTTCCAATTTTCGTCCTATTTGGTGAATGTTAAATTCGATGAATTCTATTAATCGTCAATTGCTTTCTCTCAATGATTCGCAAGCCCTTGATCAACGGTAGCCTCCCTAATTCTCGAGGATGCTCGTTGTTGGTTTGCCCTCCTCACAGGTTTTCAAGGTGAACTTCAATGTGGCAATTCTAAATGGTGAGGTGGGTATCAGAATAATTGTTCGTGACTCAATTGATGATATTATGCTTTCTATGGAAAGTCATTTTCTTATGATGAGACTTGTTGAACTGGCTGAGGGCATTGCTATTTTTTAAGGAATTTCTAAAGCTCTTGAAGTTGATGTTTCCCCTATTTGAATCAAAGCATATTCCCCATCATCTAAAATTTGTTTGTCGAAAAAGTACAATTGATGAATAAAGTTTAGACTTTCGTTGATTTCATTCGAGATCTCCATTGTCTAGTTCAATTCGAAGCTTTTTTTAAGTCAACTGTAACAGTAACTCTGTCACTCACGACTTAACCTCTCATACTCGAAGATTTAGAACTTCTATCTAATTTGCTTATTCCTTATAGTTTTCCTCTTGTTTTCATTTGTGGTCCCACAAAAAAATTACCATTATTATAATTTCAAAGATGGTAGTAACCCATCAAAATAAATAAATTTTGGTTTGTTTCCCCTTTCAACTAAAAAGAAAAAATATTAAATAAATAAAATAACGAGGTGCGTCGGTTACAGCATCGGTCTCACTCCATCCGTGACAGACCACTGATCGTGCACCAATCTTTGTGACTTAAAACCTGGGACCCACATAGAAACGTCAGCAATAATCCACGTGTTACCTTCCACGTAACCTACTTGTCACTGCAGCCTTCTCGGCTTCCTCTCTCCCTTCTCTTCCCTATCGTCCTTCTCGTTCCGATTCTCTGCAACTGCAAGTGCGACCTCTCAATTGAAATCCACAACAACGCTGCTTTGCAACAATAATCTTTTACGAATGTGAATCACAGTTGACTGCGTTTCTCCTCTGATTTCAATTCCTCGACGAGGAAGCTGGATCGTGGATTTGAATCATGGCTAATTGGATCTCGTCCAAGCTTAAAGCGGCTGAGAGCATTCTCCAGCAGGTGAATTCCTCCCTTCCTCTTTTCTTCTTGTTTTTATGGTTTCATTTCTGAGGATTTGGTGGGAGGTTGCGAGGATGTTCGATTTTCTTTTGTTTTTGCGTTCTTTGAAAACTTGTAGATCCGCAATTAGGCTTGTGTTCTGATTTTTGGAGAATCGAGCTGCGGATTGTTGTGTTGAGAGTGTAAATTAACGGTATATGAATGTATGTTTTGATTTGTTTTGTTTCGATGTTGGTGTTGTTTATTTTTTGTGTGAAATGGACGATTCAGATCGATCAGCAAGCGGCGGAGTCGCTTAAAAAGGGTGAAAGACCTCCAGCTCTGGATAATTTGGAAGCCGCTGGAAGAACTGGAGAAAATTTGCCTTTGAAGGATCAACTCAAGAAGAAGAAGAACCAAGTAGATAACGATTATCGTGGAAAATTGCGAAGTGATCTAAGTTTGAATGTAAGCAGAAGCCAGGATAATGTAATTTCTGCCGCATCAAAACGCTCGCCGTCGTCAAAATCACCTGCACTAACGGACAGTGACTGGACCGAACTGCTCGGTACACCTAATCAACCTTCAACTTCGGCTGCCTCCCGCAGCCATGGAGCATCTTCAATTCGTGGGGCGAAGAGAGAAAGTCGCAGACCAAGCAATGCAGGTTCAAATATGTCGGTGCTGGATTTCAAGAAAACTCAGAACAACGCTAATAGCAACAAGTCCGTTGGGGAAAAAAAGAAATTAAACAGGAAGGCAAGCGATGTGGACGAATCTAATATTTCAGTTTTGTCGGGGTCAAATTCAAGAGTTGATCTGAAAAATGACAAAAATGTTACGCATTCTGAAGGTCAAGAATTGGACAAGAAAGAGGCTGGAGGCGATATTTTTGTTGATGCAAAAAGTGTAGAAAAAAGGGAAATTGGTGGGAATTTTGATTCCAAGGGTTTTTCTTCAGAGTATTCTGAGCTGGCAATAAAAAATGGTCAATCCGCAGAAACAGTGCCGGATACAGATCAAACTAAAAGGATATCTGATACGAATACCATTGTGAAAGATGCTCAAAGTCATCAAGAAAGTGGTGTTTCTGGGAAATATAAATCAGATGAAGTTTCTCATAGTTCTATATCTGATGATGTGAGAAAAGAGTGGACAGGCTCTTCAACTAGTGATGGGAGTTCTGGTTCAGATTCTGACTCAGGTTCAGCTTCTGATTCTGAAATTGAACGTGAGAGGGAAGAAATAAGGAGGAGGCAGAAAATTCTGGCTGAGAAAGCAGCTGCCAAAGCCATGGAGGCTATCAAAGAACAGGAAGATTTGGTGGCTAGACTGGAAGGGGAGAAGCAGAGCCTAGAAAAGATACTGGAGGATCGAGCAAGAAAGCAAGCAGAAGAGGTAAAATGTGTAGTTTATTTTTGTCAAATTTAGCATGATACTTCATGAGCATTTTCTTATAAACAAAAAAAGTTATGGCCAATAATCACTAAGAAGACCTCTAATCCACTTGTATTCTAAACGAGATATGCTTCAATGCCTAATTTGAGATGCCTTTTAAAAAATGTTAAACTAAACCATCATAGGTTGACCTAGTGGTAAAAAAAGGAGACATGGTCTCAATAAATGACTAAGAAGTATGAGTTTAATTCATGGTGGTTACCTATTTAGGATTTAATATCTTACGAGTTTCCTAGACACCCAAATGTTATAGGAGCAGGTGGGTTGTCTTTCGAAAAAAAAAATGTTAAACTATCATATATGATCATCAAGTCCTTTCCAAGCATTGTGGAAATCAGTTGGCTCTTTTTGGTCATTCAATCAAGGCATTTGAAGCTGGTTGAAGTTTTATTTCCTTTTTGAATTTCTTGTCTAATAAATTTTCCTTTGGTGACTCATCTTACTGTGAGGATTCTCTGGAAACAGTATTGGGACCTTTTGGAGGAAGGAAGATGAAAAATTAACTTTCTGTTCCATTTTTTCAATTAAAAACCGTTTTATGTTAGTCAAAATGGAACTAGGACATCTTAAGAAAAAGATGGAATTAGGGTATAGAAATGTGCTTAAGCTAACCATTTATTATGAGGCACCTTTCTGGAGGCTTTTAATCTCTGTTAAATACATTTTCATATTTTGTATTCTATCTTGAATGGATTATGAACAATATCCATGCACTCATGTGTGGAATATGGATCTTATTTTATAATGCATATCCATATATTTTCAAAATTCAGGCTTCAGAGCTGCAGACATCTATGATGGAAATAATGGAGGCTGTTGAGCTTGAGAAACAGAAACACAATGAAACCCGTAGAGAAGCCCTTGCAATAATGGCCAAGCTTGAGGTAACCAACCCATAACAGATGTCTGTTTTTGAAGTTCTGTTTGTCCATGTGGTTCTCCAAGTGCTTTTAGTTTTGGCAAAATATCTTTTAACTTTTTGAAGAATATTCTGTAAGCATTTTATTTTATTTTTTATCATTACTGAAGTAAATATGTGGTCTGCAGACTGAAAATGCCGATCTTGCAAGAACCCTTGCTTCTGTACAATGGAATCTTGAGTTAGAGGTATGATGAGGGATGGTAGGGGCATATTGGATACTATATAGATGTGTTTGAAGACATGTTTATTTGCATGCTGGTTAGCCATTAGCCATGTATCCCTCCTTTGAACTTAACCAGCATATCATATAATGTAAAAATTTGACCTTAAAGCTTCAATAAAAATTGAAATATGTAGGCCCTCCTTATCTAACAGCCAGACTAAAGTATCCCACTTGATGAAGTAGTTATAAAGTTATAATGATCTAGCATATTAAAATAGATGATTTTCGATCAACTAATATATTTAACAAAAATACAGAATGATGGAGAAAAGACTAAAGTATCCCACTTGATGAAGCTTCAATAAAAATTGAAATATGTAGGCCCTCCTTATCTAACAGCCAGACTAAAGTATCCCACTTGATGAAGTAGTTATAAAGTTATAATGATCTAGCATATTAAAATAGATGATTTTCGATCAACTAATATATTTAACAAAAATACAGAATGATGGAGAAAAGACTAAAGTATCCCACTTGATGAAGCTTCAATAAAAATTGAAATATGTAGGCCCTCCTTATCTAACAGCCAGACTAAAGTATCCCACTTGATGAAGTAGTTATAAAGTTATAATGATCTAGCATATTAAAATAGATGATTTTCGATCAACTAATATATTTAACAAAAATACAGAATGATGGAGAAAAGACTAAAGTATCCCACTTGATGAAGCTTCAATAAAAATTGAAATATGTAGGCCCTCCTTATCTAACAGCCAGACTAAAGTATCCCACTTGATGAAGTAGTTATAAAGTTATAATGATCTAGCATATTAAAATAGATGATTTTCGATCAACTAATATATTTAACAAAAATACAGAATGATGGAGAAAAGACTACCATCCCTAACTTCCATTAGTGGAGATATAAAACAACGTACTAAAAAGTCATTGTTGACCAATGGTTCTTGCTAATATTAAATCTTAATTGATTTACCTGCCTTTGTACCCAGATTTTAGGTTAATCTAGCGTTACTTATATATATTTATGCATAGTGATCCAGTTAAACGTTTTAGTAACCTAGGTTTTGGCCTTTTCTCATTGAAGACTATTGATGACTGCAAAATAACATCCTTATGGTTTGTATTTTTGATTCTGACTATGGCTATGGATGACTTCTGCAATTTCATGTTTAATAGCCATGTCTAGCTTTCTTGCTTGAACTTTGTAGCATTTCTGTAAGCTTATGGACAATGGAATATCTTTGCCTGTAGTTTGTACTTATAAATAATTAGTGGATGAGAACAATGAAGCTTTATGTTTCATCTTCTTGGATCAGGGTAATCGGGTTGCTGGACTTCGACAGCAGATCGAATTGAAAGAAACAACTCATGAAGGTACAAGTGTCTTCCATACAAACTGGTCTTGCTATTGATGTGAGAAAAAACCCTCTTCATGTTTTAAGAAGAAAGAGGTTGCGCAAATTATTAAGGCCCTTTGAAAGATGGATTCTAATTTTTGTTTGCCTACATGATTCAGATTGAGTAGTCTATTTGGAATTTGGACCTTTCTGAGATTGTCGATTTTATAGTCGCCAATTCATCAGATTTTGGTTCTTCTGTGAAAGCTTCTTTTACAGAAAGATAAGCAAACGTGAACTAGAAGTAAAAATGGTAGGATAAGAACTCAAATTCTTTGAATGTTAAAATATATGACATTGCTATTTGAGAGTCTGTGGAAGTGTGGAACCTTGACTGCAAGTTGTTTCCAGCAAATATTAGCTAGAAATGGTATTGCAATATTAGTCACTGTCTGTGGTATGTTTAATCTGACTGCATGTCAGTACTTCTCAAAATAGTTCTCATCATGGATAAATTTATTTTATAAGAAAAATTAAATAAGAAACCATCATGGGTTGACTTGATGGTCAACAAGGGCCCTGAGTTTAATAAAGAACTAAGAGGGATCCATGGTGGCCACCAACTTGGATTAAAAAGAAAAAAGGGGCATGAATTAATTAGTCAAACAAAACTAACAACCTAAAGGGAGTCCCTATGCCAAAGAGGAAGAGTCAAACAAAAGGTCTTCCAGATAAATTGATGAGAGAAGTAGGAACATTAGAAGCGTGGAGCATTCTAACGAAGGAGTGTAAATTGTACAGTCAGAAAGAATCATCAGAAAAGGTTCTTCCCAAAGAAGTCGAAGGAGATCCCTACTAGCATTTGACCACAAACCATTGGTTTCATTTTTAAACCACTTACCTGAGAGCAACTCTTGAAACCCACCTTCACCCTTTGGGCGGGCACCAAACTATACCAAAGCATTGGTAAATGAAGTCCAATCCTTGGAAGCAAATTTGCAGTTAGTTTTATCATGGTTGCATTGACTGAGGTTCTCAATTCTCATGATGGAGAATGATGTTTAATTGGTATGTTCATTTATAGTATATATCCAACAAAGAAATCAAAATTCTTCATTAATGGTAGAACTGTCAACTTCATTTGTTGAAGTTCTATCTCATAGTCCTGACCATATTTGTAAAGCCAGGTCTAAGTGTACTTAAATCTATATCGATAATCTGATGGTTTTGTCATGACAATATAATTGATCATAAAACTTGCACGAGACAACATTCGAGGGCATCCATGTGGATCATGGACACACATGAACATGTTTGTTAGAGTTTGGATTATCATGTAAGGTATGGTTTTGTCATCACAATATATTTGGTCATAAAATTAGCATGTGACTTGAGCATGCATGTGGATCATGTGTTTGTGTATAGTTAGGATTATTATATAAGATATTCTATGTTGTTGTGAGTATGTTTCTGTATTTGGGTTTGTCATAGAAAATATTTGTATGGTCAATATTGGAAGTGTTTTGTGTTAATAGTTCTTGAAAGCCCTTTCTTTGTTGTAGAACTAAGGAGGAGGATCGCAAGCTCTCATCAAGCTGGAACATCAACAAAACCAGTAAGAATTTATTTGCTTGTGATTTTACGAGATTGTATGAGTGCTCTTGTAGCAGTTTCTTTCTTCTTACCCCTTCTCAAGTTGCACATTACGACCTCTCTTTCAAATAGTTTGCTTTTTCTGATAACTTCTACTCCAAAATGTTGTAGTTGGCTTTTAAAGGAATTGAATTTGAATTGGAGATTCTTGAGGCAGAGCACTCTCTCATTGCTGATAAAGTGCTCCAATTGCAGGAGAAGGTTAGCTTTTCTAGTAATAATGGAACTGAAAATACCATATTGTTATTTTTCTTCCCATAAACGATTCTGATCAATGTGTGTAATTCAGATGGTCATTTGATTTCTTTATCAACAGAAGCTCCTCTCCTTTCTAATTTATAGGCATGAAATCCCCGAAGTTTTCTTTAAAACCGTATTTATATCTTAGTATTATTTTATGAAAATCCTATTTGCAGTATCAGTATGGTTAAGATTTTTAATTGTTCGTCCTCTTAGATTGGTGGATTCAGTTCTAGATGAATTTGTATATTCGTTAGTGCTATTTCTATAAACAAAGTATTATACCAAAATGGGGAGGGGGCGCATCATTCTTTAACCATCTCTTGGCATTTGCCTCTGGTTAAGTCAATAGTTATGGGGGCATGTGCACATTATGGGACTCCCTAAATTTTTTAGTCCAAAATTTTAATTTCCATTTATGTACCTCTTAAATCTGTATTATCGTTTTTACATTTTCTTATCATTCAATTGTACAAATGTGTATCTTGAGGCATTGAAAAGAATCATAGAACTCGTCTTGTCTTACTTGTGAATTACAGGGGAAAAAGTTGGAAGAAAACATAGAGTTGATGAGAAAAGAGATGGAGGAACCAACTGAAGTTGAAGTTGAATTGAAGAGAAGGCTTGGCCAGATGACTGACCATTTAATTCAGAAGCAAGCTCAGGTTTGTCTTCAAGAGTTTCTCTATCTAAACTGTAAACGCGAATTCTCCACTTTTATAAATTGAGTTCCATCTCTCTACAGTAGAAACTCCACATGTTATTTAATGTTCGACAGAGGTTTCTTAATAAAGGCTCTTGTATGCCGTTGTAGGCAGTTTAAGAATGACGGTTAATCCTTCTTTGTTGAGATCATATCTATATTCATTAGAGTTCTCTTGCATTATTATTCCCTTCCATTCTCCTACTTTGAAAACCCCGTCAGGTTGCTAAACAGGAAGTAGTCCCATGTGTTAAAGAGAACTCACTGTTGGAATTTGATTTTTGAATTAGGTGGAGGCACTTTCTTCAGAAAGGGCAACCCTTCTCTTCAGAATTGAGGTACTGAAGCCATCCCAACATCTGCTATAAAACAGGAATTAACTTAACATCTACTGAGTATCGTTTTGCGTATTTATTGCAGGCTGTAACGAGGCAGCTAGAAGAAAGCAAATCAATGGTGAATATGAATGACATTTCGAGCACCTCGTCAATAGACTTGGAGTCCGGAAAATGGGAACTTTCAGGTTCAAAACTTAGACCAATGTTAGAAGGCAAAATCGACTCAGGCAAGAAACACCTAGGATCATTGATCCAGCAGCTAGATGCAATATATGTAGCAGGCATGGTGTTTATAAGGAGAAACCCTACAGCTAAATTGTGGTCAGTAGTTTACCTTGTATTCCTTCACTTATGGGTACTTTATATTCTCATGTCACATTCTCAAGTAGACCCACAGACTAAGTCTGGTGCTGTTATTTCCTTGGAAAACATCAATACCTCTTTAAACATGTGATTTATCCTTCCCCCCAGTCTTAATCTTGGAACCACAAACAGATAGATGCCTCTCTTCTCACAAGTTTATACTATTAATTTACATCTCATATATTTTTTCCAACTCTTAGTTTGTTCTCAGGAATGCAAATTGCGGTTTTGTGTAGGCTATTTAAACTTTTGGTAACATTTTAGTAGGATTTTAGATTTTGGTTAAGTTATAAGCTTAGTCCGAATTTTTAAATTTGTGTCTATTTAGTTTCTATATTTGAATTTTTATATTTGTATCTATTTGGTCCGTGAAATTTATGTAGTGTTTGAGGGCTTCCCTTCTGTGGTTTTTGGTATTCTTTTTGCTGTTCTCCATTGTATTTGATGAACTGTATCTACTATTACCTTTGGCAATCAATTGCTGCATCTGTTTCATATACCATTTTCAAACTCTAGTCTTGCATTCTACTCAAAATTTGAAACTTGCTTTTTACTTCTGTTTTAGAAAGGAGAGCTTCAAGCAATTTTATTATTATCCGGAATTTATTATTTTGCCTCATAATAATAGACAATGATTAAGTGTAGCTAGTAGATACAACCTATTTATTTATTACATAACAAGATAATAATTTAACATTTTAAAAAAGTAATTTTTATTTTCTTTGCACATGACAGCTTTTAATTGGACAATGGATGGACTAAACCAAAATAAGTATAGCTTAGGCAACACTTAAATATTTTTCTTTCAGTTATATCTAAATATTTTTCTTTCGGTTATATCTTTCAACTTTAAGAAAAAACTTTTTTTCAAAATAACTTTGAACCCTCAAAAGTTTCTAGAGTCTTTTTATTAATTTTTTAAAGTTAAAAAATAACCTTATGGAAAAAAATTGTGAGTACTTTGTTTGAAATTTTGTTTTGGAAGGTTAAGATTGTTGATGCTACTTTTGAGATTTTAGAGTCATTTTTTAAGCAAGGTATTAATGGTTTTGTCCATATAATGGGTAAGAGTATGTTTGATTTTGTTTTTTTAAAACACAATATTAAAGGTTTTCATAAAAAATTAATGTTAAGGGTATTTTAAAACTTAAAAAAAAAAAGTTTAATGGTATTATTGAACATTTTGAAAACAACGGCATATTTTTAACCAAAATGCAAAGTCTAGAGATATTTTCAATAATTTAGCATTATTGTCTTGGAACCAAAAATAGTTAAAATAAATAAATAAAAACTACCTCTTTTTTTCATATCATTTATGTAGTTATCTTAGAGGTTAGATGTTGAATTCCTCCGTTCGTTAAAAAAAATAATAATAAAAAATAAAAAATACTATTTATTTATTTATTATTTTTTTAAAATAGACGGCTTAATTAATAGATCCGAAATTAGAGATGCTCCTTTGATCTTTCAGCTCTCAATTATTAGTCTAAAATGATGTTCTCTTATTGAATGTCAACTTTGTCTTTCTTCGATCTTATTTTTCAACTTCTCCCTATTCCTCATAGAAAGGATGTAGTTATTTTCGTTTTTCTTAATGTAATTAAATAGACAAATAATTGATTATGACTAATTAAATATGTGGGACATGTGAATTGTGATATATACTCTAATTAATAAATTAGATTAGATCATGTGGAAAGGAGTTTGTCTGTGGAGACAAAGTTTTGATAATGAGACATGATATATCATGTTGACACATCATATATGTCGATTAGATATTAATATTATATAATTAAAATATTGTGTAAAAGTCTTATATAGCCTCCTATCAAGGTCAAATTGATCAATTTAAATAATTTTTAATAGGATTCTTCTAACCCGTCATTCTCCAATTTAAAACCCAAATCTTTGTTAAATAAACTAAATGAATAAAATCTTTAAATTACACTCTTTATGGGAATCTCCCCTTGAAAATGTTTTATTCTACTTATAAAACTAACCAACAAGAAATTTGTGTTAATTAATGAAGGAGAAGAGTCCCATCCACATTATTACTCCCAATCTAATATTACTTAATGAATTGGGGTTAAAATAGGTTGAAATTCAAAATTAACTTAATTTTATTTTTATGAGTAATAAAATACTTAATTAATTTATTTATTATTAAAAAATGTTAAGCTAACTCAAGCATGGCTTAGTAGATCGAAGTACTGATTTTCATCCTATAAGTCGAAGTTCGGTCTGCTATTCTATTAGACTGCAATTGTTGAAAGAAAAAAAAATTAAAGATAAGTTTAAAAAACAACCCATCAGATTTTAATTAAATTCTTACATAATACAAATGTATCTATAATGTTGAAAATGTTTTCGAGCTTCAACTAAGTGAGATTTTAGACTAATCCAAGCATATATAAGTTGACTTAAATTTAGTTGAAAAACAGTTAGAATTCCTTTTACGTTTAGGGATCTTAAACTATCATTTTAAAGGGATAAAACTATATCATTAAACATTTAATTAATTTTTTTTTATTTTAATTTCAGCCATGTTTAATGAGTCATTCATTGAACTTTTGTTTCAATATAATATATTTTTTTCAATCAATTTATCTTAATAGTTCAATCTTTCAATTACAATTTCCCAAGAAAAAACATTTTATTGTTTAGTGATATCATGTTTAGAAAAGTTGTGTACTACTACAATAGTGCAATTCCTTTTTTCCTACCATTATCATTTAATGTTAGTTATGTGTTTTAAATGCAAAAACTATGTTGTGTGTTTAAATACTAATAGAATACTACAGCACTCATTGGAACTTTTTCCCTAACATATCAAACTTTAAAATTTTATTTCCTTTTATCATTTTTAATGCCTTCTAGAAAGTATAAATAAAATAAAATAAAATAAACAAAACCAAAAGAATAATAAAAAAATGTAGTTTTCATGCTTTTTACCTTACCATATGGGACATTTTTTAGAATAACAAAAAGTTATGAAAAATATTGGTACAGCAAAATTGAAAATTTCAAAGTCATAAAGATGTTTAGAGTACCTTTTTCTCGCTTTTTTAAAAAAATTCTTAAAAAAAAAAAATTAAAATATCATTTTAGTTCCTATACTTTAAAATTTCTTTACTTTTAATCGTCTAATTTTAGTTTTTGTACTTTCAAAAATTTTAAATTTAGCCTTATGGCTAGTTTAGGGTTGATTTTAACTTTTTTTTAAATTTTATTTAATACCATTTTTACTAAAAAAATTTATTGTATTTTCTTGCATGAAAATTATTATTATTATTTAATCAATTTAAGTAAAAATTAACTTTGAAAGACTAAAATTAAAATTTATTGAAAGTGCAAGAACTAAAATTGGACAAAAAAAATTGAACAAAATTAAAAATATAGAGACAAAAATAGTATTTTAATAATAATAAAAAATCTTTGTAACCAAAATTGAATTTAAGAATTACAACTAAATAGCATATCAACAGTTAAAATGTATTTAAGCTAATTTTAGAGGGAATATCAGATTTTATTATTTCAATAAACAATTAATTTACCAAACTATAAAAGAATTGTGAACTTAACCTATCAAAATGTTCAAACCTATCCATCTTAAATGTTGATTTTTTCTTTTTTTTTTTTTTAAAAAAAAACTTATAGAAAAATGTTATTGATATCTAATTATAACCATAACCATAGTATTAATTTTCACTCCACGATATTTTCAAGCTTTCATGAATTCGACATCAATATAAGAGGTGAATTGATATTTCTATTGCATCGTAGCAAAATCCACGAAACATAAGAAACAAGCAACAAAATGTAATAAATATAAACATAATATAAATAATAGATTTTTGAAAATTATATAATGTTTATTTTTAGGGATGCTTTCAAAAAATAGAAAAAATGTTGAAAATAATTACAAATATAACAAAATTTTACTTTCTATTTGTGATAAACCAACCGCGATAGACCCAAATAGACATCTATCAGAATAGATGTCTATGTGGGTCTATCGGTCTATTTTTGCTATATTTATAAATAGTTTGATATTTTTTCTATTTATAATATTTTTCCTTATTTTCTTTTACTCATTTTAATTTAATTTTTGAATTTTTTGTTTTTGTAATTTTTCTAGAAATGTTCATCAAAATGGATATTTGATTGATATTTCCATCAAAATTTTTGTAAAATTAAGGTTTCAATATTTTTGTCTACATCTACATTTTAAACCTTGGTTATAACTAGTGTAACTATATATTAAATAAAAAAAAAAAAAAAACCTAATTGTACCATTTTCTCAGAGTTTATGTTTAAAAAGTTAAGGTTTAATCCTAGTTTCAACTTAATTAAAAAGTTAGTCTTAAAACCAATTTTCACCTACTTGAAAGCCCCCCTATTTTATTTTGTTTTTTACTCAACAAACTTAACCATCAATACAATTACTTAACACAATGGCAAAATATAAAAACGTCACGTCACCTCACTATTACCGTGAATGAAAAGTATAGGTTCAGCGTAATAAAGACATAATAAAAGAAGCAATTCATAAAAGTTTTGTCAATCCTATAATGAACAAAGACATCTATTATCATTTCGAAATTTGACGATTGGATCCCTCACAACTTTTAAACTATACAACTTCAAAACAAAAGTACCAATGGTTTCATGTATTATATTTCTATACAGATAAAAAATCAAAATTTATTCCTTACTAAATTGAACCTTTGAATCCAAGAAGGCAAGGATGAATAAAATAAAGAAAGCTTATGGATATATTTGAAAGCTTTTGGTAGAGTCAAGATTTGCAAGTTGTACAAAAATTTGCCCACAAGACTTTCATAATTGAAGAAAGGCAAAAGAAGAGAGAGAGAGAGAGAGAGAGAGAGAGAGAGAGAGAGAGGGAAAGAGAAGGAACAGTGAATATTTGGAAATGGGAATTGCATAGATGGCTGAGCCAGCGAGATCTTAGAGAGATCAAACAATTTTTGTAGCGGAGAGGGTGGCATTGCAATGCTGGAGCTTTAATCGAGTGGCTGTAATTTCAATCAAACCTGATTTCTCTGACCTTTTTTTTCTCTATCTTTTATGGGGAGTGGAACTCTCGTGGACGGTGTTCGTCGCTGGTTTCAACGTCGCACTTCTTCTTCTTCTTCTTCTTCCACTTCTACTTCTAATTTTGGTTCTAGTTCTGATGCTTCTGATCCTAATCTCAATTACCCTAATCACCATAAGTTTGACTATGTTGATAATGGTGGTGTTAATGGTGACCAATTGTTGAGTAGCGATTTACGCGCCCAATCAACCATTACCCACAAACGCAAACCTCTAAGGAAACAACCCCAACTTGGAGGAGAAGGGATTCTTGAGCAATTACCTGAGGAGGAGGACGACGATCTTGATTACTCTGCCTTGAAGCTCATCAAAGTTCCTAAACGGACAAATCACTTCAGACATCCTCCTCCTCCTGCTTTAATGGACTCCCACAAGAAGGTATTTGTTTCTTGTTGCTTCGTCTTTTTCTTTGATCTGGAGATCTGTGTTTGATTTCGTTTTGGGGTTCTTTATCCTTTGAGATATCGTTTGGCTGTCTAGGTTTTTTTGTGTTCTTTTGTTATTAAAGTTGATTTAGATTATGGATGGATGGATGGATTTGATACTTCCTTGTTTGATCTTTGTGTTTTGTTTGTATGTTTGTTTTTGATGATCTGGGAATTCCTGAGAATTGTTGTACATGGTGGAAAGATTGAGCGGTGAAGTTTTGGATTGGTAAGGCAAATATGAAATGATTGTTGTTTGAAACTTTGTCTTCCAGTAAACTTTTCTTTCATTTTCTTGACATGGGATTTCCTATCCCATCGCCTTGATTGGCTACAGGGCCAAAGTTGAAATTGTGGAACTATTCAATTTAAGAAGATGATGATTTCTTTAGCATTTGAAAAATTAGGAAATTTGTCCAATAAAAAATTGCCCCACTTTTCACCACTGAAAAATAAAAATAAAAAGATGTCCACTTCGACTTTTAATTTTATCTTTTGAACGACCAATTTAAGAAGTCTATTGTTTTACAGAAGCTGGGTTCTTGGAATTATTTGAAGTCCCCGTCACTGTTGTCTTGTATCTTGTAATGTTTTCAACTTAGCTGTCCTTGACTCTTGTATCCTTCTGTTACCCTTCCATATTTTAAGGGATAAGACTCCTTTGAGTTCCACACTCCCTTGCCTATTTATTATTCCTCAATCAATTAACATTAGAATATTTGTTTGTAAAATATATTATCTAAAGAACTTTGTTTCATTTTAGAAATATAATTTCTCATGACTCTAGTGTTAGGAAATGGACTTTCTTCTCCTCCATTGGATGCATATACATGAATGCAATTGATCCCATTTTGAACTACTCTAGTGTTGGGAAATGGACTTTCTTCTCCTCTCCGGTTCCCTATTCTCAAATATAAAAAAGAAAATAAAAAGAAAGCTCTTTGTTGAGTTATATCATATTTCAGTAGATATATGCATTCAAATCAAATATGTTAAACTGGTAAGTAATTAGTTATAGGATAGGATTTTGTTAATTTAACTTGGAATTTTTAGCCTTAAAATGAGTGATTCAAAACTTTTCTTAAATTCATTCACAGTAAAGAAGAAGTTAGCCTCTTGCTTGGGCAACTTGTGGCTTTAACTATGGGATTCTTCAATTCTTATATAAAGAACTGTGGGATTGTTAATATATTTAGGCCCTTGGAAATTTGAGACTTGTAGCATCTATATTGCCAAGTTCTTTCTCTAATATATAAGCATTTCATATGTGAAGCAATAACGTCCAAATCAAATTTCATGTAAAATCCTTTGTTCTCATGTTATATTTGCTATAACACTCTTTGATTTTTGTATAGGATGGGTTGGAAACAGAATTTTTCACAGAGTATGGAGAGGCCAGCAGATATCAGGTTCAAGAAATAATCGGTAAAGGCAGCTATGGGGTTGTCGGTTCCGCCGTTGATACCCATACCAATGAGAAGGTTGCAATTAAGAAAATTAATGATGTTTTTGATCATGTTTCTGATGCCACAAGGATTTTAAGAGAAATTAAACTCCTACGGCTGCTCCGTCATCCAGATATAGTAGAAATAAAGCACATTATGCTTCCTCCTTCACGGAGAGAATTCAGAGATATTTATGTTGTTTTTGAATTGATGGAATCTGACCTTCATCAAGTAATTAAGGCCAATGATGATCTCACTCCTGAGCATCATCAGTTTTTCTTGTACCAGCTTCTTCGTGGTCTGAAATATATTCATACAGGTTGGTGGTCTCCCAGTATTTGCTTTGAACTTAGTTGCTTTTTGAATTAACTGATCAACTTTTCCTTTTCTTTTCCAGCAAATGTATTTCATCGTGATTTAAAGCCCAAAAACATTTTAGCTAATGCCGACTGCAAACTGAAAATTTGTGATTTTGGACTTGCTCGTGTATCATTTAATGATGCACCATCTGCTATTTTCTGGACTGTAAGATTGATCCTGAAACTTTTGCATTTTTAATTATTTATTATTATTTTTTAAAAAAAAAATTTCTCTCTTGTTTGTTTTCCATTTTGATCGTGTTACAAGAGTCAGTTTTGCCACGGTTTTGCTGATTAATATTCTATTTCTAAAGGACTATGTTGCGACTCGGTGGTATCGTGCTCCTGAACTTTGTGGCTCTTTTTTCTCAAAAGTAGGTTGCTTTGCACTTTGACTACTCTATTCTTGTGGTTGAGCAGGCTTTGTAATATGATTATCTGATGTTTTAAGCTCACAATTGACCATGATTCATGGCATTTCTCTTCTCTCTCTCTCTCTCTCTCTCTCTCTCTCTCTCTCTCTCTCTCTCTCTCTCTCTCTCTCTCCAGAAAAAGATTATTTACTTTTGGTTCTCTTGGGTGGTGTATGTGTTTTGTTGGAGGAGAGGGGGCATCTGTTTTCTTATTTTCAATCTCATGTTCCATATGAACCAAAAATACTGATCTGCTTAACATGGTTGAGGTTGGAGTTTGTTGTTGTATATATATTTTTTTCTCTTCTCATTTTTTCTTTTTCCTTTTTTACATTGTGAATGTGGGCAATTTGTTTATATGCACAGTTGGTATGTTTGCTTTCACTTATACCTCAAGTGCAAACCGTCTTGTCCTACCTTGGCCTTTATGTGCCTTTGCTGCTATTGTAAGAACCTACTTTCTAGATATGAAGGCTCGAGTAGACTGAGAAATGGTTGGACAAAATTTCTTAATACTGTCCCTTGGGTAATTTGGATTAGGCTATTCGGATTTAACTGATATAGCCATTTGGGGCATTAGCAAAGCCAAGTTTGCCAAGTGAGTATTCATTTGTCTCAAGCCGTTAACGTTGACCAATCTTTATGTTTTTTTTCCTTCAGTACACTCCTGCAATTGATATTTGGAGCATTGGATGCATATTTGCGGAAATGCTCACTGGAAAACCACTGTTTCCTGGGAAAAATGTGGTGCACCAACTGGATCTGATGACTGATGTGCTTGGCACACCTTCCACTGAGTCAATTGCTAGGGTTGGTTATAAGATCTCATTCTTCACATATGTTGATTTTCTGCTTTCTTTGTTTTTTAACTTTTCAACTTGTCTATCTTGAATGTAAGTCTGCAAACCTTGAACTCTAATGATAAAATTAATCAGCTCGGGAGTTCACCAAACATTAGAGATATCAAGATTTCAATTGTTTTTTAGGATCCATTTGACAATGTCTATTCACGGCAACCTTTCCATTATATTTACAGATTCGGAATGAAAAGGCAAGAAGATACCTTAGTAACATGAGGAGAAAGCAGCCTGTTCCTCTCACACAAAAGTTCCCCAATGCCAATCCCTTGGCTCTCCGCTTGCTTCAGCGCCTGCTTGCATTTGATCCCAAAGATCGTCCCACTGCTGAAGAGGTAAATGAACTTATGATTGCCAAGTGTATTCTATAGATATTTGTATGAAGTGACTCATTCTTTTATAATGTTCTATGGTGATGTATCCAGGCATTAGCTGATCCGTATTTTCATGGTTTGGCTAACGTGGATCGGGAACCATCAACACAACCAATTTCAAAACTTGAGTTTGAATTTGAGAGAAGAAAGTTAACAAAAGATGATGTTAGAGAATTAATTTATCGAGAGGTCTGCCCGAAACTTGGGTGCTTGATGCTTTAACTAGTTACCATTATGACTTCATTGATCTTGCTGTTTGATGTAAACAGATCTTGGAGTATCATCCTCAGATGCTACAGGAATATCTCCGCAGTGGAGAACAAACAAGCTTCATGTACCCAAGGTTAAATTCCAGTTTTATGATATACCATAAGTACTACATTAACCCTTGTTAAACTTTTGCAAAATTCAAAGGTTCTTAGTAAACATATATTCATTCTGGGTCAAAGCTCTGGTGTGGATGTTGAAAAATATATTATTTTGGGTTCTTTTTATACTTCTATTATGTTGTCTGTTTCTATATTTGATTGGTTGAGAAGACTCGTCATTTTATATGATGACACTTTTTTCCCTTCATATATTCAGTGGGGTTGATCGCTTCAAACGCCAGTTTGCACATCTAGAGGAACATTATGGCAAGGGTGAAAGAAGTACTCCACTTCAAAGACAGCATGCTTCATTGCCCAGGTAAGATTAAAATCTTTGTCATATTCTTCTTTGGAAAAAGAAGTGACGTAATTATGTTACGACGTATGAAAGGACTACAAGAAGGAAGAAAGAAGAAATCTCACATCTAGTCTCGGAGTATATATGTGAATATAAGGTTATATTCATAGAGGAGAGAAGTGTCTTCCCGCATCCAGGACAAAGTGAAGGCTGGAGGAGGGAGACAATTGGTCCCCTTTCTTCTAAGATTCGAAAAACTATAGACAAAAATTAAGGTTTTAAAGTTTTTCCTTAAGCATGGATCTTTTATTGATATATTTTTCATGCTCTGTATTTTCTAGGGAAAGGGTTTGTGCACCAAAAGATGAATCCGAACAGCACAATGATTTAGAAGGAAGAAATGTTGCTACATCTCTTCAAAGTCCCCCAAAGTCACAAGGAGATGGTTCCGAAAACACAAACGGTAATGAACAAAATGGACCAAACAAGCCAAATTACAGTGCTCGTAGCTTGTTGAAGAGTGCCAGCATTAGTGCCTCTAAATGTATAGATGTTAAACCAAGAAAGGACCTAGAGGTATAGAGTTTGTTTTCTTTTAACTTTGCTCCGTAAGTTGTGAAGTCGTGAAGTTGTAAAGTATTTGGGACACTAAGAAAAGAAGAAAAGAAGTCATAAAGTTGCCTTGCATATGTCTAGTATTTTGATGTTTGTTCAATTCTCATTGAATGACAGGAAGAACCGATTACTGAGATGAATGACGAGGCAATTGACGGATTGTCTCATAAGGTATCGGCCTTGCATACTTGATATTTCAAACTACCTTGTAAGATCCATTGGGAGAGTGACACAAAGCAACGGGGCTGCTTGTTTTGCATATACTTTTTCCTAAAGGACATTTTGGCTACAAAGCAAAGCGTAGCGAAGTTTCTGAAGTCAGGTAGACGATGCTAACAGTAGGTTTCCTCTCATTATTATTTCATGCTTAACTTATTGTACAATTTTTGTATTATCATCGAGAAAAGAAAAACATGGTTCCATGTAATTTTGATTTATTTGTATTTTGAAGGGCCCTTTCAGGTTGTTACCCTCGTGTAGCATGAATACCTCGTTGGAAGAAACAACAAACAGGCATTGGATTTATACATCACAAATCCTTGTTTTGGCGTATACCTCTATTTCACAGGCTTGTAGCTCAATGATGAAAATGAATATTGTACCTTGATTGATTGAGATAAATTTTCTGGTTGCCCTAAAATATTCTCAGTGAGTGAATGGTTTATGATACAAGAAAAATTACCATACCAAGTCATAATGCTCATAAATGCATACCTTGCCATTTGCTTCAAGTTTCAACATGAAGTGATATTTTAATCCCTGCGGACCATCAAATGTCATCCAAATCAGGAATTAACCATTTTTCTTTCCAATTTTCTTCATCTTTCAGACTGCAGATAGGGGTAATTCAAAATCTTCTCAATATAAATAAACTCAACAAAGTATATGATAATATGCTCTTTCTAGTTTTAGAGAAAAACAACATTCATAACTCAACTAAAATGAATAGCTCAATTGGCATAGTGCTACTACTATCAACTTCAAAGTCAGAGGTTTGAGTTGCTACTACTATCAACTTCAAAGTCAGAGGTTCGATTCTTTCTCTTTCATTGGCAAGAAAAAAAACAATAACTCATAAAGAGTATTATTGAAACTAGGGATTGTAGCATAACATTAGTATAAAGGTCATTAACCTATTTGGAACAACTTTTTAAGTGGTTAAAAACAGCACTTGAAAAATCTTTCTAAACACTTACCGGTCATCGTTCATGTCGAAAATTATTGGGGCAGCCTCAGCCTCCCATGGTTCTGCAAAATGGAAGATCAATAAATGATGCAGTTAAACAAGATCACATGAGTAACCTCAAAAACCAAGATTAAGCTTGACAATCCTTAATAAACATCCAATTAACTTACAAGGGACTCTTGGCACACCAAAGAGATCCCGAAATACAAAATTTAGCATTGCTAATTCCAAGTAATATGCAATTCTCGAAGCGGCAAGTCCGTTTCAATTGCTTTTCCACTCATCCAAAGAATAGTAGGAAATAGAAATGAGATCAACCGCATCCCTTTCTCAAAACTTCTACTGAGTTTTGCTAACTTGATGAGGTCTACAAAAGTTTCAGTATCCCTAACAACTCATAGGTTTTTGAGCAGTTTTCCAATTTAATTGCTGAAAATTTTCATAACTTCCCAAAAGAACGTTGGTTCGTCAAGCTTTTGTGCTGCTGCAGCAAGCCTAGAGGCACCCAAGTTGAAGAGTACATAGTAAATAACACAATCTCACAGAATCCTTATTACTACCCCTAGCCAACGGACCCACACCATAGTAGAGTCAACTGAAAGAAAGTCATTAACTGAAGACTTCAATTTCCCATAGCAATATGCCTCTGCCTTCCGAATCACCGATATACCGGTAGCACAATCTAGTAGAAGTGGTATCTTCCAATAGCAGCAGCATCAGGATGTGACACCATTACAGCAGTTGTCCTTTTCTTAGTAACATTCACTTACCTTCTCGTTTTTTTTAACCTCCAAATATGTGGTTCTTTGAAATTCTCATACTCCTAAAAATGATCCAAGGATCAATATCTTTTATGGCGCTAGCATTAAGAGAATGAATGTCTCATCCTGAGGTATGTTCAAAAAATTCTGATCCCAGTTCATCTCACCCTTGAGGCCCCTTTCGTATAGCCGTTCATGGTTTAATGATTTGTCAATTCTTCAAATCCCAATCATCTTAATTGAATGACCACATCCGCAAAAAGAAGATGATGCTAAGAAATGTCACCAATAATCTCCACAAGAACATGAACCTTCACTAAAGTGGTGAAAGCGATTTGAATCCCTCACGATTATCTGTCTTTGCGCAATCTTGGATATGCGTTTGATGGCGTTGTGACAGTCTTCACACACCCGCAAGTTTTTAATTACTCGGATTGGTCTCCCAGATGGTATAGACAGAATCCCAAATGCAACTGCTAATTTTTCACTATGATACTTGAGCATGTGTTCCTTCTCCTCCTCTTCCACATCATGTAACACCAATTTAGTAGAAGAAACAAACCCATCCTTCTTCAATTCTAGATCCAACTCTTCTAAATAAGCATATATCCTCTCTGCTTCTGGGTGTGAACAATCTCCAACAGTGAAGATGTGAGTCTTGTTTTGTACTTCAACCCAACTATATCCAGGAACTTTCTTCACTCCTTTGTCTCTCATTTTCATTCTCATCTCACGAACTTCACTCCATCTCCCTGAAGCTGCATATAAATTTGAGAGAAGAACATACATCCCTGAATTATCAGGCTCCATCTCAAATATCATCTCAGCAGCCTTCTCACCTAATTTTGTGTCACCATGAATTCGGCTTGCTCCAAGTAAAGCACCCCAAGTTGCTGCATCTGGGTAAAATGGCATGTTCTTCATTAAATTCAGAGCCTCATCTAGCCGACCCGCACGGCCAAGTAGATCAATCATGCAAGTGTAATGTTTGGAATTTGCTGTTATACCGTAGTTCTGATACATTGAGTTAAAATATTCCATGCCTTTATCTACTAAGCCAGTATGGCTGCAAGCAGATAGAACACCGACCTAGAATATTTGAAAAATAGGTAGAAATTAGATTAAAAGAAAAAAAAAAAATCAGAAAGTTACATGTCAAGAGATGAGAACAAAAGGAATATCAGGTATCCCAAATTTTTTGACCTAAAACGTTGAGAATACAGTTCATTAGATGGTTGGTTTAGTGTTTTATTCAGCCATGGTCGAGAATTATCTGCAGGTTGTAGCAATACCAATCAGCAAGCTAAGGGAATCAAGTGGCTGCAAGAACAAATTTGTGAAACCGCATGCTTAACAGGTTGATGCACGCAAACTAAAAGACTTAGTTTCCTCCTAGCTTTTAAACTTAAGTTTCATCAGTCTTTCAGGAACCTTCATAAGGGTAATAATTAAATTGCTATATGCATGTCTATTATTTTCTTCCTTTTCTATCCAATTTTTTTTTCCCTGATATCCAGAAATAAATTAATAATTTGATGCAAGTGCAGCTCTATCTGTTACAACATGAAGATCAAATCGGAAAAACTATATATCAAATTTAGTGAACTTCCATACCAGTGTAATGTCATCAGGTTTGATTGTCATCTTCATTGACTCAAAAACAGCTAAAGCCTCTTTACCAAATCCATGCCTTGCATAACCTGCAATCATCGTGTTCCAGGAGACAATATCCTTCTCTGTTATATCTTCAAATACATCAAATGCCTCTTCTATACTTCCACATCTGCAATACATGGCTAGAAGTGCATTTCCCACATAATACCCAGTTTGAAACCCCGCCTTCACTAGTCGTCCATGTAGTTGCTTCCCTAACTCCAAAGCAGCAATCTCGGCACACGAGCTCAAAGCACATGTTAATGCAGACCTATTCAACATTCCCCCATCTCTTTTCATCTTAATAAAAAGTTGCAAAGCCTCTTCACTCTGGCCGTTTTGGGCATAGCCGGCAATCATTGCTGCCCATGATATACAATCACGTCGAGGCATCTCATCAAACAAAATCCTGGCTTGATCAATATTGCCACTCTGAGCATACCCAGTAACCATTGTATTCCAAGAACTAACATTACGGGAAGGCATTTGATCAAATAATTCCCTTGCCTTTTCTATTTGCTGGCTCTGCACATACCCTGCAATCATCGCATTCCATGAAACTTCATTCTTCTCAGGCATTTCTTCAAAAATTCTCGTTGCTTCATCCAACATCCCGTTCTGCACATAACCAGAGACCATGGCCGTCCAAGCAAACACATCTCGAATTGGTAACTCTTCAAATAATCTCCAAGCTTCTGAAAGCAGCCCATTCTGAGCATAACCTGTAATCATTATATTCCAAGAGATATTATCTCTAACTGGCATACGGTCAAAAAGACTCTTCGCATCATCTAGCCTCCTTTTCTTCACATACCCACCCATCAAACAATTCCAAGAAACTATCTCCCAATCCATTTTCGAATCAAACAACTTTCTCGCATCCTCGATCCTCCCATTCTGAACATACGCCGCCAGCAACCCATTCCACGAAATTTCATTCCTATCCAACATTTCATCAAATATTCTCCTAGCCTCCTCCACAAACCCATTCTGAGCATACCCGGACAACATAGCATTCCAAGAAACAATATCCTTCTCGGGCATTTGATTAAACAAAGCCCGAGCCGCACTAAGGTTCCCATTTTTCACATACCCACTAAGCATCACATTCCAAGATATCAAATCTCTATGGGGCATTTTCTCAAACAGATTCCGTGCACGATCAAACTTGTTGTTACTCAAATACCCGGTTATCATGGCGTTGTAGGTGACAGTACTCCGACGGGGCATACCGTTGAAAACGCTTAGGGCGGCCTCGCATTGGCCATTGCGCATGTAGGCGGTGATTTTCTTGTTCCATCTGACTATATCCGAATCGGTAATTGTGGGGTTAGTGTTTTTGGATTCGAGTTGTTGGGTCAATGTTTTCTTCGACGGAGAAGAATTTGAAGAAGCCCAAAGCTTGTTGGCGATGGATTCAGTTTGAATCGATCGTGAAGAGCTGCCGCGAAACAGGCTGAAACGGCAATTCCCGCCTGCTTGCATTACACCGACTCCTGATCGTGCTTCTGATGTGATGATGATTCAGCTCAATATTTTCCACTATAATAACATTTACACTAATTTACGTAAATCTTCGTTACTACTCAAATAAAATACGATTTTAGTTTTTATACCATCAATTTTATTTGATTTCCCTTTTTATATTTTTAATTGTCTAATTTTAATCTTTCTATTTTTATTAATTTACTTTCTTAAAATTATTTTTTATCAAAATTTAATTAAATAATAATAATACTTTTCATGCAAGAAAATAAAATGAGTGAACAAGTTCTAAGACTAAATTTAAAATTTATTAAAAGTATAAAGACTAAAATTGAATAATATAGAGATTAAAATGATATTTTAATCTTTAATTTATGAATGGTTAAATTTTTTAACTATCTAGTCTTTGAATATTTAATTTTGTATTAATAAATCTCTATTACATTTAAAATTCTCTATTCTAATGAATTGATCTGTTTAGTAAAATTGATCTAAACTTAAACTTTTGATTTTGTACAATTAAATTCATAAATTCAGAAAAAAAATTGAAAAGTTAGAGTCCATTTTTTTTTTTTAATTTTAGAATCAAATAAATACAAATATCAAATTTTATACAATATATTATTGTTTATCTATAAATTATTTTATTATTGTTATTTTTTATTTATATATGAACATAACTTGCTTGCAGTAATAATCCATCGAGGGAGTTGGTTAGTTGATTTGAAAGTTGTTTCTACTTCTAAAAATAATAAGAAATGTAATTTGATTTAATAAAAATGTATTTATTAGACAACATTAAGTCAACCCACATAAAATATGTATTTTCAATTAAAATACTAAACGTTAAAAATTTTATTGTTGAACTTGGTGTGTACTAAACACGTTGAAACCTTTAGGTTGACAAATTTTAAAAAGAGCAATAAATTTTCCTTTTAAAATTTTTTTTAAAAAAAAAAAAAAGAAAATGTGAGACTATACTTGAATAAGTAGGGAAATCCCCCAAGCCCTCTCCTTTCTATTTTTTATTTATTTTCTACTTTTTTTTTAACTTGCCTAACACCATTTAATAAGAATTTTGCATATATATATATATATATATATAAAGCAACAAAAATTTATCTATTGCATTGCAACCTCCAACCGAACTTTTCATGTACGCGTATCTATTGTTGGATATATATAATAGTAAAAGGAGGAGAAAATAATTGAATATTAAAATATAAAAATGTATTTAGTTGTATAGATTAAATTTATTGTTGGAAACTTCAAATTTGATTGAAAGTATCAAATTAAAATGATGTTTCATGTACAAATTTAATATGTATGAAAGTTAAATTTGTAGTTTCTTCCATTTGAATAATTTATATTTGATTTTTTGTCAAGTAACAACTAAATTGAGTTAAATTTGACTAATGTTTCAATTTTTGTATTTATTTGATTTTATTATGTATTTTGGAGAGTTACTAAGTTGCTAGCCTATAATTAACAACTTGTTTCTTAGGATTCCACTTCAAATTAAATAATTCTATGCTTTCTTTCTTTTTTTTGGTCTTGAGTTGAGTTGAGAACAAGTATTCAAGAGTTGTCCCAAATTTGAGTAGTTTGATATTGCAGTTCTATTGGAGTTAGTCATTGTATCATGCCGAGATGATTGTTGTAGTTTGCTTCTATCCGGTGCAGAGCAAATAATTGTTTTCAGGACAACACTTATCAGAAGCATGACTCGGCTACCTATTGACATCTTCAGAACATCTTGAATTTGCTAGTATGTTCAGTTCACATATATCATTTTCTCCCAATATCTATCACATATAGAATAATATTTTTCATTTTTTCTTTAAAAAGTAACATTTTGTTAAAATATGATTTTGGTTCTATAGGTCCTATACTTTTAAATATTCAATTTTGATTATGTAATGGTCTTTACCATTAAATTATAATAAGAAAATCAGTTGAGTTGACAAACAAAAATCAGCTGAGGATGGAATTGAAAATTTAAAAAACGATTTTGAAAGTTTTTATCATATTTCACACACATTTATTTTTTTTTTTACCAATTCAACTAATATTTTATTCTAATTTGGTAAGGATTATTTTGAATTTTCATTCAAAATACGTAAACAAAATTGGACATCTGAAAGTATACAGACAAAAATGGAACAACTATAAAGTATGAGGACTAAAATGATGTTTTAATCTAATAAATTCAAACATAAAGCCACATCAGCTAAATATAAAACTAGTTTCATCTTTAAAAGTTTTTTTTTACAAGTTTCAATAATTGTGAAATGGGTCAAACCGTAGATTTTTGAAAGAGTAATTTGTGTCTTATCCACTTAATAATATAAAAAATGACAAACAAAATATTGTATTTACATATCGTAATTTGAATAGTGATCCTTCATATTTTGCCTCTTAAAGTTGGAGTCATTCTTAAATTATGATCATCAAGATCAATTATTTAGATTGATTTTTGTAACTAAACCCTTGGAAGAAAGATTTACTCAAATACTTCATTATACTAAAACCCTAACCAAACTGATCACATCACTATGATCACTAAGCTACCACACCATATAATTAATATAATTGCTAGCAAAAACCCAACCACCACAATAAGAAACAATATTATATATATATATATATATATATGGTGATAATTTTGCTTCTAGATTAGAAATACTTCATTAGAAAATCAATATCTTTTGAGCTAAGACAATTAACATGAAGAACCAAGTCAGTTGGGAGGTAGGCAGTGAAAAGCAAAACATACTTAAGACAGCCTTAATATTATTGTTGTTTTTTTATGTTTGGTTTTACTTAATCTCCTCCTAACCTTAAACCATTTTTTCTGCTTATTTCTTCATATATATTTATCTCCCTCCCTCTACTTTATAAGCTCATCCCTCTGCCCTAATTTCTCTCAAATATATCTAAAAAAAGGTTTTATTTTTTCTTTTGGATTTTTTTAAAGAGGTTTATGCAAATGGCTGGTGGTGATCAAGATATGGCAGTTCACTCTCTTGCATCTAAACTTTCTGTAGTTTCAGAACATGAACCTGAACAATGTGGCAATAATAGTAATAATGCCACTAATAATCACCAACAAAGACCTTGCTTTGATCCTTCTCTTGTTTCTCCCAAGGCCGTGCCGCCTATCTCGGTGGCTGCGGAAAGTGATCAAGGTCTCCGTCGACCTCGGGGGCGGCCAGCCGGGTCCAAAAACAAGCCAAAACCACCCATTATTGTTACCCGAGATAGCGCAAATGCCCTCCGAGCTCATGCCATTGAGGTTAGCTCTGGCTGCGATGTCAACGAGAGCCTCTCCAACTTCGCTCGGAGAAAGCAGCGTGGTGTTTGCATTCTTAGCGGTAGCGGGTGTGTCACTAATGTCACGCTCCGCCAGGCTGCCTCCACTGGCGCTATTGTCACTCTCCATGGCCGGTAAATTTAATCTTTTATTCATATTCTTAATTAACATTAACAATACAAGAGTTTATTACATCATCATGATGAGTTTAGCTCAACCGTAAATGATTTTCCTTTATAGGAGTTAGAGGTTTGATTTCTCCTCCCGTATTGTTTGTGCTAAAAGAAATATTATATTTGATCTTTTATTCGTATTCTTATCAGCTTTGAGATTCTTTCCATGCTGGGGTCGATCTTGCCACCACCGGCACCGTCGGGAATCACTGGCCTGACAATTTACTTAGCCGGTGCACAAGGGCAGGTGGTCGGTGGTGTTGTTGTGGGCGCGCTCATTGCTTCCGGTCCAGTCGTGATCATGGCGGCGACATTCATGAACGCGACATTTGACCGCCTACCATCGGACGACGAAGAAGTGGCAGCCGCCATGCATAGTCAACATTACGGCCAAAATGGGAGGAGCCACCACCATCTGGATGTTTCGGATCTGTATGGAGTGCCACAGAATTTGATCACCAATAGTAGTCTTCCGCCGGAATTATACTCTTGGGCGGCGGCTGGCAGAACCATGTCAAAGACTTAAAACTACGCCGTTCCGTTCCATGGCCATTTTCAGTTATATTATGTACTTTGAGAAGAACTTTTTACGTTTTGTTTCAAAGTTTTATACTGTATTTCTGTAAGCTAATTATGTGTTTCGTGAACTTGTATCAGTGTTCTTGTGGCCATTTCAGAAGGGGCTGGCTACAAATTTCGGTTCAGTTTCGAAAAGCTTCTATTTTTATATATATAAAAAAATACTTAGTTGTACGATGGGAGCGGCAATTCCCTCGCTTGTCTAATTACAATTTGTCACGGGATAATTTTTTTCAAGAATATATATATTATTTATTGAACCTACAAAGTGCACCTAAGTCTCATGCTGTCTCTTTTTTCACAACAAAAAATAACAATTTTTTTAAAATGGTCCTATGATAATTTTTAATTAGGTGCAACAAGGGTTTACAACAGCCTGCAGTTTTTTCTTATTTATTTATATTTTTTTGTATGATTGAAACAAGATGCATAGATATAGTATAACTATAATGCACTCAAATATTAACCATTCATCAGTTAAGTTGTGTGGTTGGGATGGATTGCAAATTCGGTTTGGTAGCTGAATTGAATCAAACTTTGTGTTTGGTCCAACCCAAATTAGACCACAAAAATTCAATTTGGTTCGATTTTTTGTTTATGTGTGTATATATATAATATAAACAGTTTGGTTCTATTTTGAATTTAATTTTCAAATGCAAAATCGAATAGAACCAAAGTTTTTTGGTTCCATTATAATTTTAAATCAAAAAGTTATTTTTTTTATTTGGTTTGGTCAATTTTAATGTTCACTCCTAGTAAAAAAAGATAGATTTAATTCAAAACGCACTAGAATATGATTTTTTTCCCCTCTTTTGAGTAAGTTATTGGTGTTGGTTATTGTGCAAGGTGTGTACAATTTATATGTGCGGTTGGTTGCTAACAATTTTATTTAAGCAAGCAAAGCATACAAACAACTTAACACCCCTAAATAAGGAGGTGAATAAACATAGCCTAGAAAATTAAAACATCTTTCCAAGCAAACTTGAGAGGAAGTCAAAGTTGCGATGACATGAGTAAATTTATTCTCTTCTAGAAGGATGTGACAAAAATAAACAATATTAACAATTGTGTTCTCAAATTGTTGTTTATGGCCTAATGACCTAGCAGGAAAAAATTACAACATATCATTAGTAAAAATGCGTAGTTATCATCTGAATTAAGGTGGTCCATCATATTAAGTAAGAACATGTATGTTATCATGTTCGAGATTGCACCAAAATGTCTCAATCTATATATGATCTAAACATACGTATGTTTTTTAAGAATAATAATATTTCTATTTAAGTATTGAATACACACATAATGCGAATGTCATATAGTAATCTTACAAATGTTTTTCAAAAAGATAGTTTGATGGTAAATACTCTGTCGACAGATGGACTCATATAATATTATGTCAAAAAAGATTACTTGAACTTGTCTGTAACTATTTAATACAAAATGAAACAAGGAGCCAAATAACATTATTATTAAATAAAGATTGTACCCTAGAATATACTTACAAATAGTAGAGGAATATGGTTTTTGAGGTATATTTGATTTATAACATATGATCTAAAACTCAACAAATACATTTCATAAATATTACCAAGTGGATCTGTCTATATACTTCATTAATTTAATTAAAAAAGATTCTTTTTTTTAAAAAAAAAGGCCAAACATAGTACTTCCTCAACACATTTCATTAATAAAATATATAATTTTTTTTTTAATAAAAAAAGTACCTTTTTCTTTTAATCAAGACATTAAAAAGATGAGATTTCCAAGAGTCACATGCCCACAATTCACTAACAATCAAATAAGCAAGATTAAGCACTGACACTCATTAGATTCACCAAAATCTTGCCCTAAGTCATTACTTATCAAACAATCAAAAAAATTTCTGCAACATAAGTCCAACTCATTGATATTAAAATATGATAAGCTTCAAAGAAATATCATTGAAAATTAAAGGAAGGAATCATAGGTTATATGTAATAAGTAAGGAAAGGTGAATTTTTTTTTTTTTTTAAACTAAAATGGTCTAAATATTCATTTTAATCGTCGTATTTTTTAAACGACTAATTTTAATCTCTATATTTTTAATAAATTTTAAAATTAGTTTCTGCCAATAGTTTATGGTTGACTTTTTCAAGAAAATTATTTGGTCTCTATTAATCTTTTCTTTATAACTATGAGTTGGTTTAGTAGTAGCAAATAAAGGACATATATTTGATAAATGGCTAAGAAAGAATCTATTTAATTCATGGTGGTCATCTACCTACATAGAATTTAATATTCTAGGTGATCCGAACACTATGAATATCAAATATATATATATATATATATATATATATATGTATATGTATATTTATTGGAACAAAATTTTGATATTGTGTTGTTTCTTAAATGAATATTATTATTTTTATTGTACCGAGTCTGGTAAAAATTAACTTCAAATTGAGAATAAGAACCCATTTTAAAATGTATTTAAAGTACATTAATAAAATTGTATTTTGACCCATAAAATATTAAAATTACAGTTTTACTTCTACATTATAACCTTCATTTTAATTTGGTCTTCACAATTTTTTTTTTCTCAATATTGTCTCCGATCATTTTATCATAATTTGTCAAATGCCCTGGCCATTGGTAGTAAAAATTAACAAAAATACATGATAAGAAGTTGCACATATATTTTTTTTATAATTAAATGATACTATTTTTTTTAGTTAGAAGTTCAAATATTTATCTCCATATTTTTGCAATACACATTACACGAAATGGAACATAGACATATTAAAATTTAATCTATTTATTTTTATTTCATCTAATTTGCTACCAATCATCATCGGTACATATCATTTAAAAACGTGATATCATGAAACTCATTCATTACATCTATAAATAATTTATGATTTATCAAACATTTTTTTTAACTTTTCAACCAATGTGTCAAATAAGTTTTAACTAAAACAAAAACAATAGAAACCAAAGTAAAACCATGTATTAGAAGCATAGAGATTAAACTTGTTAGTTAGTTAAATTTTTTTATCTTATAGTTTTTTAAGGGTTACTTTTCAATGATGTTTGGGTGTAAACAAGGGAAATGGGTGGGAAGTGGGAGCAAACCAAAGTCCCTATAGCAATGATACATAATGACAATAATGGTGGGCCAAATCCATCTAACTTTTTTCTTTCATTTTTACCATCATGGTCTTTTTAATTTTAAAATAAAAAACCCTTTTTAATTTTTATTTATTTATGAAAATTTAAATTAAAAAAAGAAATAAAAAAGTGTACAGTGGAGAGGAAGAGGAGGGCAAAAAGGGTACTCTGTTGCCAATAAAGTAGTAGACTTTCTTCTATTTTGTGATGGCAGTAAGACAACTTTTACTTTCAAAGTGAAAGTGCTAATTGCTTATTCTTATTTATTTATTTATTTATTATTATTATTATTATTTTGTTTATTGTGAAGAAAGAGAATTGAGAGAGAGAGAGAGAGAGTATTTTCTGTCTTTTCTGCTCTTGTTTCTCTTGCTGCCAGCTTTTTTCTGGCAAGGCGTGCTAGGTAAATACAAACGGTAAAAAAAATGTCAAACTTTTACCGTCCTTCTTTTTTAGTTTAACAAGCTAATATTGATTCTATTTTTTATAAAAAAATAATAATAATAATAATTAGTAAATTATAGCAAATACTTTAGGAAACTTTCCACATTAAATGTTTCAAAATTACTCCACAAGAGTAACAATCACGAGACTTTGAAACTTATAATGAAATTTTAGACCATTATTCTGTTTTAGGTTATCATCACATTATTTCAGTTTTTTTCGTCTAAGAACTTTATACTCTAAGAAAGTTTCGAAACTTTACAAAAGGTTGAGAATAGTATTGCAAGTTTTGAAAGAATATGAATATTCTTTAAACAATGGAAACCGTTTAAAGTTTTTTTTAAAAAAATATATAATTTATAAATTATTCTTAAATATAACAAAATGAGTCAAAATATTTACAAATATAACAAAATGTCATTGTGCATCGGTGATAAACGACTATTATCTATCTTAGATGTCTATTAGTGTCTATCACTTTCTATCATTGATAGATAATTACATTTTGCTATATTTAAAAATATATTCAGCAGTTTTGCCATATGAAATAATTACCCATAATTTAATTTAAAAAGATTATAGTGTTACAAATATTAAATAAAGGATTGGAATATCTAGTCTCTGAGAAAGATTCTAAGTTATACTTAAGTTAACTTGGATGGTCAAACTAATTTTTTTTTTTTTAACTTGAATATAAAAATGGAATTAATAAACTACATAACATTCTACCAACAAAACAATTAAAAATTGTCAAACAAAGTATAGCTCAGTTGGCATACAAATGTGTTAATAATCGTGAGATTGGTGTTTGAAATCCCCCTATACCCCCCAATTATACTAAAAAAACAAAATATTCACTGTCCATCAACAATAGACTGTGATAGATTTCTATGGTAGACAGTGAAATTTTCTAAATTTATAAATAATTTTTTAGGTTTAAATTGATTACTTCATCAAACAGATAGGTAAAAAAGGTAAATTTTGTTGGGGTAAAAAAAAAAAAAAAAAAATTCCACCGGAAATTGTAAAATGATCGAAAAAGATAAAAGGAAAAGATGGGTATTATGATTATGATTTTTCAATCAAAGATTAGGATTATTTTGGGGTTTTGGCCAATCAATGTCATTAAGCCAAACAAAAAACATAAAATGCATATTTTTAAGTGGTTGGTAGTTTAAAGGGAATTTGAATTGAAATAATGAGATGTTGCTTTCATTGCTCTAATTTTCAGCCGCAAATGATATAAATGCAATTCCAATTCTATACCTAATTACTTTTTTTTTTTTTACTTTATTTCTTTCTTCAAAATTTTTTATCTCTTTTCTTTTATCCCAACCTCTTTTTCAACTTTTTAATTTTGCAAAACGAATCTTTCATTAAACACAAGGTTAGACCCAATAAAAGAAAAGAAAAAAAATAACTCGTATATCTTATAAAGATATTGTGAAACGTTTACTTAATTTTTTACCAAATGATCCCCAACATGCACCTTAATATGATGCTTATTTGGTTCATCATTCTTTGAATTGAGTTCTTTTCGTTTGAGTTTTATTGGTCTTGATACCATATTAGATAAGCGTGGAATTTGATTTTAACTAATTGACAATGAGGTTAGTTACTCAAATATTTTATAAAAACTGTAAGGTCTCTCTACTTATCCATTGGAGGATCCTTAACATGAAAAAGAATTATATTTATAATTTGGCTAAAGTATAAGTTTTGTTCATAAACGTTGAGGTCTATGTCTATATTTTTCCCTAGACTTTTAAAAATGTTTAATAAGTCTATGAACTTTCAATTTTATATATAATAAAAGAATTCGAAGCTTTTAAACCTTAATTGATTTGTTAGAAATAATGCAAATTCCATGTCTAATAGAACCATAATATTTTGATTTTATTTTAATAAATATAAAAATTCATGAAATAAATTTATAATTTTAATTAAAAAATTAAAAGGACACAAAGATTATCGTTAACCAACTAAATTTATCATTTAACCTTCTAATTTATTGGTTCACATCACTTACAAATGTGTGACTAGAGCTTTTTTTGTCTCGGTCCCAATTCAACAAGTGGATTGGATTTTACTTGACTATCTACAGCTTCACTGTGTGTGTTTACCAAAAATAAGGATACATTATGGGAAAATAAAACTTCCAAGTTTTTGGAATGCCCCAAATTTTACTTGAGCGTCTTGGGGTATCGGGGATCGACTTTCTTCAAGCACCTTTGGGCAAAGGCTTCCTTAGCTGAATCTCTCGATTGAGGAGTTACTCTTCTGCTTCTAAGATAAATTCTCCCGTCTGTGCCTTAGAACCATGAACTAAAAACATGTCTATGATTAACTAATTTTTTTAGTGTTCAAGTTTATTTATGGCATGAAATAACTTGAAGCATGAGTCTAGCTCATTGATACATGGATATGATAGAGATATAAAACAAATCATATATACACATATATATAGAAAGAGGAATTGTTTTTAATGACAACGCTACTAGAAATATTTTTAAATAAAACAAAATGTCATTATTAATATGTGATAGATAGTAGAAGTTCAACAAACAAACCAAAATACTAAATCAATCTAAACCGATCCATTAGTTTGGCTTAGTTTTTTTAGTAAACATTGGACATATTGGTTTGTATTTGGAGATAACAAAAAAAGTATTGGTTTAGATCAATTTTTTATTTGAAAACTCAATTAAAACCAAACCGAACAGATGTATATACCTTAAAATAAACTCCAACATTAGGTATCTTCCAGTATTTTAATTATTACGGTGCATATATATTTTTAATTATTATGGTGCATATATATATTTTTTGTTAAAAAAAAAAAACAAAAAAAACAAAAAACAAAAAAGGGCAATTATTATGCCTCTTGTGTGTTTTTTATTTAAAAAAGTGCAAAAACAAAAATATCAAATTTGAGTCTAACCTAATTTAAAATTGAAATTATCAAAAAGATCGAACCAATTCAAAACAAAAATGGAAATAAAAATAACAATTTGGAATATATATATATATATATATATATATATATAAAATCGAGAACCAAACTGATAATAAACCAAACCAAATAAAAATCAGTTTCGTTTTTTATTGGACATTAGTTTGGATTCATTCTTGATAAAATCATTGGTTTAATTTGGTTCTTGGTTGACTCCAAAATCGAACTAATTATCACTCTTAATAGATAGTAATAGACTATATTTTTTGTGTAATATATATATATATTAAAGAAAAATGTTTTGAAATAATTTTTTAAGTAATTCTTGAAGGTCCAAATTAAGACGTTAGAGATGAAATTTGATGTGTTATTAAATTTGTCTGACTCCAAGATTTACTGTTGGGCAAAGTGCAGTGTGAGTGTGTACGAACGAAGAAGAAATAACAAAACATGTGATAATATTAATTAAATAAATATATTATAAATACAATAATTTTTTCATTGTGTCACCATTTGTGTATGACATCATTTACTACCACACGAGCAACCATAAATAAATTACATTATATAGTTTTAATGTCTTTCTCAAAGAAAAAAAAAGTTTTAACATCACCGAACAAATATTTATGTTTCATTTTCAGTCATTAAAAGCAAAAGGATATTTTGTATCTATCTTCAATTTGTTTAGAAAATATTTCATCATCAGCATTTGGTATTGAAAATGCTAACAATGTCTCACACAAAAAACATCTATGATATATTAATGATTTTAATCTCTTAAATTTTTTTTTCTTTGTTCGAGGTCACAAATTTACATACTTTGAGTTGAAACAATTTTCTTATTATTTGAAATCTTTTATCAATTTTAGTTAGATTTGTGGATGAGGTTCAACTTCTTGTAAATTTCATTCACAACTGCTTGTATAATGGTGAAACTTACCTAACGTAGTTAAGTCACTGTTTAGCTTTCCATGTTTGGAAACTTCATTTTTCAGCGATCTAACTCGAAGTCCATGCATTTTCCATGGGTGGATGATGCAACTTTTCTACTATTTGTATTATATAAGTTTTTGTTTTTTTTCTTTTAGCTTACTAAAAGAAGAGTTAGGTTGAAATTAGTTTTAAAAAAAATGAATTCCAAAAATATCATACCATTCGAGTTTTTTTTAGTGAGATCAAATGTGAAGTAACATCGTGGCTTTGCATACTTAAGTTTCGTATGAACAATATAATACTATTATAGACAGATGAAGAGATCCATTATCCTATCCTACCAAACAGTATCAAAGTATAAGATTTATAAAACATTATACAAGAGAGAAATTATAAATACCTTAAATTTATATAGGTAACTATTCACATCCAATAATTTTTCTAGATTCATACACTCATCTTGAAAACCCAACCCTTAGATGCTCTTTTTCCTTTTGTTGTATATTTATTTATTTCCCTTTTTTTTCTTGGATTGATACATGACAGATGCCTTTTTCTTTTTGGGTGGTCAAAGAAGCACTTAATAATCCTCACTTTACTTCTATGGTTTATGGTTTGTTTAATTATCCCTAAAGAATTTAGCCACTCACTCACTCATTGAATTATTTCAAAGTATAAGAGAAGGGGGAGATTGCAATTGGCATCAAATTCCTTCATTGCCTCTAACTTTGTCAGCCCCATTTTTGCCTTTTTCTTTGTTGTTGTTGTTCTTCTTCTTCCTCCTCCTTTGCTTCCTTTTTTGTTAACCCACAAATCCAAAACTCTCACTCCAATCTTCCCTTTCCTTCAGCCATTACCAAACTTTACTCATTCTTCCTCTTTAACACTGCCCCACTTCTTCAATTTCTTCCCCTAAATCTCATTCTCTTCACCAATGTCTTCAATCCCACGAATCTTTCTTCTCTTCTCTCTCGTTTTCTCTCTTTTTCCCTCGTTTTTCTCCCTTCCCCATCCAGACCCACTAACAATCCGCCCATTTCAAGTGAACCAGTCGCCGCCGGCGACTATTCCGGCATTCCCAGAACAATCCGATGTTCAGGGCTGCCCACTAGACCTCCCAGACGAGCTTTTCCATGGGATTAAGACGGCTTGTGGTCCTTCAAAAGGGGGTGTCTCCGGGCAGCTCCACCGTAGCCGGTGCTGTCCGGTTTTGGCTGCTTGGCTTTACGCTGCTTACTCCACCACCGCATTGCAGAGGGCCGGTCGAGCCGGGGTTGTCCCGGGTCGCACAGCGCCGTCGTATGACCTACCCCTGCTGCCCGACGACTCAGAAACTTGCGTCAGTAACTTGGATCAAGCTTTGAATCAAAGGGGTATTGAGCTAATGAAGCCTAATGAGACTTGTGATGTGGTTTATTGCTATTGTGGGATCAGATTGCATCCTTTGAGCTGCCCTGAAGCGTTTTCACCGACCCAGGATGGGATTCTTGAAGGAGATAGAAATGTGAAGAGATTGGAGAGAAATTGCTTGAGTAGTGGCAATGTCAACGGATTTCCAGGCCTTGGTGGCTGTTCTAAATGCTTGAAAAGTCTTTATCAGGTGAACTTTTTTCTCATCTCTTACGCTTTCCCTTCTTAACACCATTGCATTACATTGTTTTGCTGTTTCCTTTCTGTTTTCAGTGTCATTAAAAGATTGGGAATGTTCTATTTTCCTTTCTGTATCTTAGAGTTATCAGAACACTACAGGAAAATATGCTAATCTGCTTAACTGCTAGCAATGATCTTGGTGAGAATTTACTTTTGGGGTTGTTTCAAATTGAAGGAATCATTTCAAAGGGAAAACAAAATTATATTTGGAAATGGGCCACTTGGTAGTGACTCTTTTGAAGAACCATGACAAGCTCACAATTCTATATGAATGACATATTGCATTCTGTGTTTGGCTGATGAAAACTGCAGATCATAGCATTTAACAATATGTGAATTCCTTTTATGTTGATCAATCGTGTATCATGTTTGTAGTTCAAATTTATTGCTGTCAGTGGTAGAAGAAAATAACATAAGCCTTCAGATTTCTGCTATAGAATCGTGTTGGGAATGCTTTCACTATCTTGTGCAGAGATTTTTTTTTTCTTTGTTGGAGAAACTTGGAAAGTTCAGTGTCAAATCAAACCTTATAGGTTTTATACTTTACATTGTTTAGAATTTCGATCATTGTTGTTTGATTAGATGTGGCTCCAACTACATGGAATACTATAAACTAATTTACCAAACATATATGATTATGTATTTGGCTATTGAGACATTAACATAATGCAGCTCAACAACAAGGAAACTTTGAATTCAAGCAAGCCAGAGAATAGGACCACCAAGATGCACCACAAGGAGTGTCAGCTGATGGGTCTAACATGGCTTCTTGCCAAGAACCGAACGGCGTATATTCGCACTGTTACGTCAGTGCTTCGAGCTAAAATGATGAGTGAAGATGGGTCGGATCCTCGGTCGTGTACTCTCAACAGCGACGGAATGCCTCTGGCTGTCGATTCGGCTGAGATCTCTGGTTGTTCTGTTTCAATACCTATACCTATTCAGACACCATTGTATCTTGGCCTGGTTTGGGTTGCTTTGATGTACAATCTGATCACGTTGGTTTCTACACTATGAGGTTAGAAGTGATTCTGCTTAGAAATTTGTAACTGTGACCTTTTTTTTTCCTCCTTTTTTGTGTAGGTTTTTTGTGCATTGTGATTGTTGTTGTGTATTCATGAGGCTTCAGAAATGATATCTTTTCTCTGTGTTGATGTGAAAAATGCAAAATTCTTTTCTGATGGGTCCTCTGGGTAAGCAACATTTCTGTTTAGGTCCTTGAAATTGGATTTTTTTGGTGAAAATGTCCAAAATTGTTTTTTGCATGTGCAAAGAGGGCCTATTGATTTGTCATTGATAGCCAATTGTTGTATTATTTTCTGGCCCTTTGTTTGGTGGCATTTTATAGATAAGATAAGATAGCAAAATGCATATTTTCACGGGTTTTTTCTTTTCTTTTCCTTTTTCTCTATCTCTATATAATAGGAAATCAATATTTCATGAAATTATAATTTTAGTTCCTATATATATTTTTTAATTTACTTAGTCAATTTTGAATCATTTCAATAACATTTCTAAATTTCAAATTATGATTCTATCTTCTTTTCGGTCTCTAAATTTTTGAATAATTTTGATAACATCAGATTATACTCCTATTTATTCACTGTCATTCGTATTATTAACAAATTGCTAACATGACATTCGTACCTAATCTCATAAAAATGTTATTCGTTGTGTTAATGGGAGTAACAATCGAAACTCAAATAAGTATAATTCAAAGTTTACTTTTGTAAGTGAAAGTTTCTAACGTTCATGGACTAAACATAATGTTTAAGGGTTAAACTCTAAATTATGGTGTCAAATCGAACATAGCTCAATTGGCATGAGTATGATTGTAGCCACAAGGTTTGTGATTCAGATTCTCCCTACCCCAAAACTTTTAATTAAGTCCTTGTGATTTAATACTTTACCAATTATATCTTTTGTAGTCATATTGGCAAATATAATTCCGTTTAAGAAAAAAACATTGGTTTTGGTTCGGATCATCAGTTGAATTAATTGGATGGGTGATGAAAATGTTTTGGTAGGTAATTCAGATTTTCTTTTATGTTTTTAGATTGTTCATTGAATATGTGTTCGGTAGGCAGTTTGGATTTTGTTTTCGAAAAAATGTTTCTAGATTCGGTGATCCAAAGTGTTGAAATCCTAAAAACAACTTTTTTATATTTTCAGTAGATCTAGATTTTAAATTCAAAATTTTAAAATGTAGAATTATATTAGAAAAGATAAAAACAATAACACATACTTATTATAAACTCAATTATTTTTGTTAAACTAAGGAAAATTATCTTAAATGGCAAAACTTATGAAAATATTTACAACTAATAGCAAAATACATGGTCTATCGCAGACAAACAGTGAAATTTTGCTATATTTATAAATATTTTGGTTCCTTTTGCTATATTTGAAAAGGGCCCTATATATATTACAAAATAATAACTGTACAAAAATTTAACGTATAAAATAAGTTCATAACTTAATTACTAATTAGTTTATATTAAACCTAATATTTAAAGAGTAACTACAATTAGTTTTATGATTTATAAATATATTTTTAAATACATTTTGAAAAATTGTTTACATTTTTAAATCTCCTACCAAACAAATCTAAAAACATATTTGAATTCTTATTTTCATAGTTTTACCAAAGTTCTCTATTTTCCCTTAACAAGCTTAGAGATCTAGTGAGGAAAATTCACTAGCCACAAGCATAACATGTCTTAATCACCTCCAACGAACTATACCATCCGCAGCAACATTTTGTGATGGACTAATGTGATGAAAACATTATACCTAAAAATGTCTAATTTGATGACTGAATTCCATGAAGTTTTTTAGACCAATAAATTCATTCACATACTAAATAGTAAATATGTCAAATTTTCTTGAATCTCTATAGAAAGAGATTTCTATAGGGGAAAACAATGGATAATACAACTAGCTAACGGTAAACTTAAGCATAATTCAACTAGTGAAGTATATATTGTTGACCCGGATGTGTGTGCATATCTGTTAATGAGCATGACATCTAATTAACTTCTATATTATCACTAAAAAGTTATAAAACATATTAAAAAAATATATATAATTATAATTTTGATGGTATTAACCTCTTGTGACATCTAACCAAAATAACCTAAATTGATATGTATATAGATAAGAGACTTCAAAGGACCTCAAATACTCTTTTAATATTTCTTTTATTCTTGCCAAAATGAGTGTAGCTCAACTAACATACTGTATGTGTTAATAATCAAGAAGTCTGACGTTCGAATCTCTCCCCCCTTATTGCACTAAAAAAAACATTTCCTTTATTCATATAAAAGTTAATCTGGCTAGCAAAGGAATCCAAATTGATCTTTTTTGTGCCTTGTGCAAATAACACCAAAACCTCTATTCATATCATGTGAAAAGTGTCAGGTTTTGCAAGACATTTAACGTCGTTTTTTTTTTCTAAATGAGTGTGGTTATATTGTATGATGTTTGGACAAGGTGAGACAATTTGAACTATTGGCACTTGGTCATTGAGTAGAGTTCCCCGCTTGAGATTGAAAAGATCGAAATCATTGTAGGCACATTTGGAGGCCAAAAATAAATTGTTGTTTCAAAGAGTTCCAACCGACTTTGATTTTATCAGTACTTCAATTAACAAGTACATCAATAGCAGGCATCTCTTTGATCCAACTATTATGGCAAAGCAAATATGGAGAATAATTTGTACTCATTTTTGCTTGCCAATGCTAGTTGGACTCCTCCCTTTTAAATGGATGGAAACTAAACACTGCTCTACTTAGGATCCTGCTAGTTAATCTAGGGTGGGTTGGGTACTTCGAGATCACCTGGGTCGTGTTTGTTTGGCTTGTCTAAAATTCATTTAGCGCTAAAGTTTTTAAGGCTATGACGATTTGCGAGGGATTGACAAGCATTCGTTCTACTAATGTGGGGTAGAGTGATTATTTGAAAGTGGTTCACATTTTCAATGGTGTTTCATACGATCTTTCGAATTTTTTTTTTCTTTTAATTTATTGAAGAAGCTTAATCGATAGTGATCAAGTTGAGTATTGTTTCTTTCTTTCATGTGAGGTAGGATTACAAGCACACTCACTAAATTGTTGGTTCAGCAAGTGTCATCTTTTTTACTTTCTGAGTGGTTTTGTAATTTATTGGCGTGTTTAAGAAAAATAATAATAATAATAATTTAATGGCACATCAATTTTTTTCCTTTTTTTTCCTTTTCTTCGTGGAATGATTTAGTTGATAATCTTCAATACATGAAGGTAAAATTAGAATTTTTGAGAGTCGAATTTTAAGAATTACCTTAAGATTAAAGGACCATTAGGACAATTATCTTAATATATAAGATCTAAGGACCAAGTAATTTATCTAACACACAAATCAGCTACTTAGTTATCATTAATCTGCCACGTGTCAGCAATCGAACACCGTCACGTATTTTTAAAATAAAATTTAAAAAAAAAAAAAGACGCGGCGACTCTGTCGCCTTTACCGGCAATTGTGTAAGAAGCCCCTCGTTCATCACCGTTATCGTCGTCTTCGTGCGCTTCACGGTCACAGTTTCAAATGCAAACACCTTCAAATTGACTCTCTTTTTTCGCCATTTTCATTTCTTTCTCTTCTTCTTCTTCTTCTTCTTCTTCCCGACCATGGCGACGCCGGAGCTTTCTGAAACCTACGCCTGTGTGCCATCCACTGAGCGAGGCCGAGGAATTTTAATCTCCGGCCACCCCAAAACCAACTCCGTTCTCTACACCAATGGCCGATCCGTCATGATCCTCAATCTCGACAACCCGCTTGAGGTCTCTGTCTATGCGGAGCACGGTTATCCGGCTACGGTTGCCAGGTACTCTCCGAATGGCGAGTGGATCGCGTCTGCTGATGTGTCTGGGACTGTGAGGATTTGGGGCACTCATAGTGGCTTCGTGCTCAAGAAGGAGTTTAAGGTTTTGTCCGGTCGGATCGACGATTTGCAATGGTCTCCTGATGGAATGAGGATTGTGGCTTGTGGGGAGGGGAAGGGAAAATCGTTCGTGCGTGCTTTTATGTGAGTTTGTTGCCTTTTTTCTATTTTATTTCTGGTTGGTTGATGTGAGAATGTAGGAATCTAATAATTGATGGAAACAATTGAATTCTGGGGGGTTTATGCGTTGACAAGTGATGAGTGTCTTGTGAATCTTATAGTTGTACTCCTTAAATTAGGGGATGGGAAATGGAGTGGAGTGGGCCTTGTTTTTTTAAATTTTCTTTTGCAAAACTAGGATGCAAATTTTAGTCATGCTTCAGATGCTTTTCTGCTATTCAGTTTTTGTTATTCACTGAAACGAATTGTTATATGTATTCTCTTTATTTTCTCTAAGAATTGGAAGGTTGCCATAAATTTGCAATCTCCTTATTCATCAGTCTCCCAAATCTTCTAATGAATATTTGTACATGTCTGATATGTCTTCTTCCTTCTTCTTTATTTGGCCCACGTAACGAACGCCTGATCTTAAGTTAGCTTTCATCTATAGTAGAAAATGAAGATCTTGCGAGGAAATGAAAATGCTTTAATTGGTTTTGCTTTCTTTCTTGACTAACCTACTAGAACTTGACACGATTAGGTGGGACTCAGGTACCAATGTTGGTGAGTTTGATGGTCATTCTAGGCGGGTTCTAAGCTGTGCATTTAAACCAACAAGACCCTTCCGCATTGCCACCTGCGGAGAGGATTTCCTAGTGAATTTTTATGAAGGACCGCCATTTAGATTTAAGCTGTCACTCAGGTTTGTTGATTGTTATTTCTTACTAAATGCATGCTGTGTGTACTTTCCTTCCATATTGATAGAAGACATTATAATGAACTCCAATTGCATCGAGCCTTTCACTTACGGAACTTAATGCTGACAATGGTCATCTGAAACATGAAAGTTTGTGTTGCTAGTTTCTAGAATTGTGCTTTTGGCTTGTAGTCTTGAGATATATTCTTCTTTTTCTTCTTTGTAGTTATGTAATGTTGAAATATTTTAGGTCGAGTAATCTCTTAGTTGGTTAGTTTACTTTCTGTTACAGCCATTTGTACTTGTTACTATGCTATTTATACAGCTTGCCTTCAATACAATGGACACACAAGTTCTAAAGTTGTTTTTTGTGTGTGACAAGAATGGGATGCACAAAGATGGTTGCATCTTGGGATGCTCCCAAGTATTGCTCTTAAATTTGAAAGATACATGGTGACTTATTTATTATTATTATTATTATTTATTGGTGCAAACGTTGGTGTTTAGGGTAGTTAGAACATTTTGACCAATCCTACAAGACATGCTCTTGGCTATCTTTAGATCCCCCTACTTGACCTATACGCATATTGCTTTTTTATTCTTAGATATTTTATGTTTATTTTGTAAGATGATATGTTTATACTTTGTAAAGTTTAGTTATTGTAACTTCAAAATTCATGTCTCTTTTTAAATCCAATTTTATAGCCTTCAATAAAAACCTTTGGGGTATGTTTACCTTCAGGGACCATTCAAATTTTGTCAACTGTCTAAGGTTCTCTCCAGATGGCAGCAAGTTCATTACTGTAAGCTCCGACAAGAAGGGCATAATATATGATGCGAAGACTGGGGATAAGATGGGAGAACTCTCTTCCGATGATGGGCATAAAGGCAGTATTTATGCTATCAGCTGGAGTTCGGATGGAAAACGGGTTAGTGTAGATTTATTCTTTTGATTTTCTGTTGATTGTATGATTATAAATACAATATTGATAAATCCTCTAATTGTCTGAAAGACAGTTTCTAATCTTTATTGTATTGTTGGAAAAACTCCGGATTTTTCTTGAAACTTTAGTGAAGTTGAAAGTAAATCGGCAATACAAGACTTTTGAAATAGAAATGCACGATATCTGAATCTTTGTTTAATTGAAATAGTTGGATATAGGTATTACTTTATTCATGTTTTCTACATAATCTTTTCCCATCAGTTTTGTCATTTAATTTTTATTCCGGTTTTGTAGTTTCCTTTGGAACTTTAAGAATGCATAGAACTTTGAATGTTTTCATTATCATTTTTTTTGGAATCAATGTAGGCATCTTTTTCTCATACTTTGATGGACATGAATGAATGATTAATTTCTCTCTTTACTGCCAGGCTTGTTTTCTTTTTATTTGAGATATTTCACTAGTGGATATACTCATGCTTTAAGCTTTTCTTTTCAATTTTCTCCCCACCGTCTCTTTAGAAATTATGCCTTCTGTTGCTTTTAGGAGGACCTTGGTTACCGCATTGTTAGGTTGAGTGTGCAATGGAAGGCAAACTTGTACTGCTTATGACATGGACATCCTTTTTATTTTGAAGTATTCTGTCAAAGTACATGTACATCCTTAAGGAGACCCCATTGTGAAGGAGAACGCACTTCACCAGATAATTATAAAAAAAAACATAGAGCAAACTCTTTTATTGGCCAAGTGTTCCTTTCACCATTCCTTCTGGGATATTAGTTTGTGTACACCAAACTTCACCGGGCTACCTCAAGATCCAAAACTACACCAATTTCTTATCTTTAGACTATCAAATAAGGCAATCATATCTGATAAATTGAAAAGATACATAGGTCCTAGTTGAACAGGTGGTGCCAAAAATGATGCTTCCAATTGCATTGAGATATGTATATTCTTTTTACATTCAAGAATGATCATGCTAGCTTGCACGTTTCTCAATTATTCTCATGGGACAAGTAGTGACCTTACTACATTTAGTTGCAAAAAAAACTCATCTTAGATTTTAGGTAGGTGGCCACCATGACTTGAATATATTTTCTCCGAGCCCTTTAATATTTACATTGTTCCTATCAACTACTTTGCCAACCTATTGTGGTTTTTGCATTGAGTATCGTTCATTTTTGCACCCTTGGCTATTGACTTTATCTATTTCAAGTAAGAGTTATTTGGAAGGTAATGTAACTTGAATTAATGACGTTCATCTTATTGGTTAAATTAATCTATTCATGCAGATATCTGTCTCATGTTATCCATCAGTATGGTACTTTGTTGGAAAATAAATTATGCCTTTTTCCATTGTCTGACATTTGTAATCGGCAGAGACATTTTCTAAATGAGACAACTTCAGATTTGAGATTTCATTTTGGTGTCAGTTATTTTGTGATACACAGGATATTCCATTATACTCTTTCTTTCTTCCTTAGTTTGCTTTTTAGTCCCTTATATTTTGTAAATATCTACTGATGTTGTGTTGTGATCACATACTTCAGGTGCTGACTGTCTCTGCCGACAAGACAGCAAAAGTCTGGGAGATATCTGATGATGGTAATGGGAAGTTAGAGAAAACCTTGACTTCTCCTGGCACGGGTGGTGTTGATGATATGCTGGTTGGGTGTTTATGGCAGAATCAACATCTTGTCACAATTTCTCTTGGTGGAACTATTAGTTTGTTTTCAGCTTGTGATCTTGATAAATCCCCAGTCATCTTATCTGGACATATGAAGAATGTCACTTCATTAGTTGTTCTGAAAAGTGACCCTAAAGTTATATTATCCACCAGCTACGATGGGCTGATTATTAAATGGATTCAAGGTATTGGATACAGTGGCAAGTTGCAAAGAAGAGAAAATTCTCAAATCAAATGTTTTGCAGCTCTTGAAGATGAACTTGTTACGTCTGGTTTTGATAATAAGGTGATTACGTGAGTTGAGCAATATCAACTCAATACATATTGAGTCTGCCAATATCCGCTTTTTCTTTCATTCAACCAATCTTAGAGATGGTAGAAAGTAGGGCATTATAAACGAAGGTGTTATAACTTCTGTCTTTTGGTTTATTCTTTATTGAATGAAGCCTGTAGTTCAGCTAAAATTCTGGTGTGTGTGGACTCTCCATCCTATTCTGCCACTTTTCTGGCACATGTCCAGAAAGTAGATGATTATGCAGTTTCTGTAATGCAACTCATTTAAATCCTTATTGTTCTTTTTTCTCTCTTTCAATTTTCCAGGTATGGAGAGTTTCTATCAAGGATGGACAGTGTGGGGAGGCAGAGGCTATTGATGTTGGAAGTCAGCCAAAGGACTTGACCCTCGCTTCTCTTTCTCTGGAACTTGCTTTGGTTGCAGTTGATTCTGGAGTTGTCTTACTGCGTGGTTCAAACGTAGTGTCAACCATCAACCTTGGCTTTACCGTGACAGCATCTGTACTTGCGCCTGATGGAAGTGAGGCAATAATAGGTGGTCAAGATGGTAAATTACATATTTATTCCATTGATGGTGACTCGCTCACTGAAGAAGCAACCCTTGAGAAACACAGAGGAGCTATTAGTGTGATACGCTACTCCCCAGATCTTTCGATGTTTGCATCAGGAGATCTCAATCGAGAAGCTATCGTCTGGGATCGTGCATCCCGAGAGGTAACTTATCACCTTCCTAAAGAACTTGCTTTAGACTTCTTGCATGACTTAGCCAGGTTTGTGGATTTAAATTGTTTTATTTTTGACTGCTTGAAAGTCTGGGTAGTTGAATGGAAGACTAGATACAAAGTGGTTTTTTTCTTATTCCAGTATTTGTTTACTTATTACCTGCAGGTGAAACTTAAGAATATGTTGTATCATACTGCTCGGATAAATTGTCTTGCTTGGTCTCCTGATAACACCAAGGTTGCAACTGGTTCATTAGATACATGTGTTATCATATATGAAATTGACAAGCCAGCATCCAGTCGTCTAACAATAAAGGGAGCTCATTTGGGTGGGGTGTATGGACTCGCCTTCACGGATGACGATAGTGTGGTGAGCTCTGGTGAGGATGCTTGTGTTCGTGTTTGGAAGTTGATTCCTCAGTGATATCTACTGAATAAAGGGAGAATATGAATGTCAGAAGTATGATGTTCAGGTGAATATTTTCAATCGCTGGGTTTTGTTTCTATGAGCTTAAATCTCATTTAGTGGACTGGAATGTTGGGTTTTAAGAGTCTGCTTCTCTTGGTTTTTTTTTTTTTTTTTTTTTTTTTGATAAAAGGGTGATGCTTTGAGCTTCGTTGCAGCTTGGAATTGGTTTTGCTTTCTCGTTGTTGGTGTTCAAAGTTGATTTTTTGTACAGTTCAATGATGAATGATTATGAAGTACGATAGATAAATCATTGGAAAGGTTTCAGTGAGCCAAGGTTGGTTGATGGAGCTTTTTGGTATTCAGTTTAAAAGTTAGATTTTCATGGACCCACTTTAGGATTATTTTTTATACCATTATCTTCTTGTTGCTGTTGCTGATGTTTATGAAATCTTTTAAGTCTTAGAAATATTTTGTTGTTGAGCGAGTGCGGATATGTGTTTATGCAAGTGTTGAAGTTGAAGTGTATACAAGCGGTATTCATTTGGATATTCTTTCTAGTATTTGCAGAACCTTCACTAATTTATATATTATTTAGCGGATGTTTGATAATCAATTGGTTCTTTTTATTTTTGACTTTTTTTTTTTAAAAAAACAGAGCTGTTTGATTTACGATTCAGTTTTTGGTTTTTCTATTTTAGAAAAAAAAAAACGTTTTTGAAAATCTATTTTCGTTTGTAAAAATGCTTGAAGGGTAAATGTCGGAACTTGAAGATCTTGAGTTTGAATCCTATTTGCAGCAATATTTTTCTGCTTTATTTTTTTCTATTTTATAATAACAATTTCCATTTTTTTTAATGAAATCGAAGGGTAGATATTAACACTTTTTTTACTTTTCAATTCTAAATCAATTCTCTCTCTTATTTGTTTTTCTATTATATCATAGTGTTTTCCATTTTTTAATGAAATTGAAGGATAAATATTAATTAATTTTGAAAATATTTTTTCACACTTCAATTTTAAATCTTTTTTTTTTTACTGGAATGACTTTAATTTTTTTAAACAGTCTGAAAATTAAAAAGTTAAAATTGTGAGACAATATTCATAAAAGTAATTTATTTTTCTTTAAAAGAATTGGAATACCACATTCTTGGTAAGAGTTTTAATGAAAGGATGTCTTTTCTATGAAAACATAACTTTGAATGTAACTTGGCCACGTCTATAAAAATATAGAGAGTTGTTCCTTTAAATTTCAATCTCTTTTCTCAAGGTTATTTTGATAAACAATGTTATAAGGTAGCCAAATCGTGGGCGAGGTCAACGATTTTTACATGGCATGTAAATCGTAAATTCAGTACATGATTTACCCTCATATGGCATGCAAACTGTGGGCCTAATCCATGATTTCGTCCTCCATATGGCATGCAAATCGTGGATCGGTCCACGATTTGCCAATTTCTTTCTTTTTCCTTTTTTCTCTTCTTCGTGACTCCCTCTCTTTCCTTTTTTTTTTTTTTTCCCTTTTCTTCTTCTTCTCCGATGCTGCTTTTCTTCTCCAACTCTTCTTCTTCTGGTCCAAAATTCGACGCGAACTCTAGTGAGCGAGAGCAAGAGATAAGACCGGGTGAGTGAGGAAAGAAGTGAATGAGCGAGACGAAAGAGACGAGCGAGAGCGAGAGCGACGATCGATAGTCTTTGTTGTCTCGCTCTCTCTTTTGTCTCTGTCGAGTGCAAGGCGAGCGAGACGAAGGCGAGAGCAAAAGAAGAAGAAGAAGACGTCTCGTTCTCGCTCTCGTCTCTTTCGTCTCTCGCTCTCACGTTCGCCTCTGTCATCTTGCTTATCTCGCTCATCTCGCTTGTCTCGCTCTCGCTCTTGCTCATCTCGCTTCCTTCCTCATTCACCCAGTCTCACCTCTTGCTCTCACTCATCATAGTTGGTAGTGTTTGATTTTTGCCCGCTAAAGGCGCCTTTCTTTAGTCTTTACTTTACCTGTGGAATCGGAAAAGTTGGACCAGAAGAAGATACAGGAAAAGAAGAGAAAAAAAAGGGAAGGAAGAAAGGAAAAGAGAAGGAGTCACAAAGAAGAGAAAAAAAAGAAAATAAAAGAAAACCCATGTCGGACAAATCGTGGACCGGGTCCACAATTTGCATGCCATGTGAAAATGGTGGACCCCGTCCACGATTTTGCTACCCTGTTTTTGCCAATACTTTAAACCCAATTCTACTTTTGTCATTATTTATTAAAATAACATTATTTAAAAAAAAAAAAAAACTTTTTCTAAAATCCTTTAATTGATGTTCTCTTAACATTCTTTTTCGCCTAAAAAAAAAAAAAATGGAAATCGACCTTGTAATTTTTTTTGTTTATATAAAAATATTCTTTAATCTTGCTTCCTTTATTTGAAGTCAATTATTTGTAACACTACAACTCTCAATGCAAAGTTTGGCAATTTCTGTTTATTCTTGAAATCTTCCAACTAGTGCTAGTGCTCTAGGATGTTGTGCTTCAGTTTTTTCAACCAGTGCCATGTGCTACTTCCTCCTCTTGTATATGAAATTGCTATTTTTGCATTTGTTGTTAGTTCTCTAAAGTTTTCAATACATGAATTTAGTGTATCCATATCGATTAACAGAGTGGCCACACTAAATACATTTAACCAAAGAAAACCAAGGATGGGGGCAAATTTAAAACCAAGAAGCTATGTTAATTAGATTCCAGGTATTGTTGCAAGGTATTTTAATTTAATTCCAAAAGCAAATTCAAGAACAAAAGAAAAAAACGCTACCAATGATGGATACCAAAGACTCGAACAGACAATAGAAACACAAAATGAACAAAAACAGACATAAGAACATGAACTTTTTATTATGATATAGTCGCTCTAACATAACATTGTATTTAGATCAAATGAACACATCACATTGTATTTTTATTATGATATAGTCTCTCATGCACGACTGAAACACAACGAAAATACAAGAACCTTTTAGAGCATTCCCCAAACGTCCGTACACTGTTGGCGGTGGCATCTATTCTTGCAATGTATTTGGTGGGGCAAGTTGATTGGAGCCACCACAACTTGGTTTGGTTTGCATTCTCTCTCATAGTCGATTGATTCTCCATAATCCATTTGCATACTGTTCAAGACTACATATAATAACTTTAGAGGATGTAATTTTGTTATTGATAGAGAAAGATGTATGGATTAAAAAATTTGTTATTGATGATGATATACCAAACGATTGGGTCTTCCTTACTCTCATCAAAGCCGTTGAAGGTGGACAGATATTGTGTATAGTTAATCTAACTTTTTTTAGGTGGAATAATCCTTTCACTGGAAGGGAGGAAGAAGATCATAACTAAGAATGAAAAGAATAGAATTCTTAAATTTTGGTTTGAAGAAAGGAGGAGATTATGATTGTTTTAGCTTTGTTCAGATTATGCTTTTTTTCTTCTTTCTTCTTCTACCTTTTATTGAAGAATGAAGTCCAACATCCTAAGATTTATTGCATTGTTGGTGTTCAAAGTTCAATGATATGATACACAAATTATTGGGAAGGTCCTTCCTGAAGAATCTGGTTTTATATTTGTTTGGAGTTCCAGGTTTAGTGTTTGGTTAACATTTACTTTTTGGGTATATACTTCTCATTCCAGATTTTGCATTGAACTGATTACAAAACAAATATTTCATTTAGTTTTATACATAAACAACGAAGCATTGAAATGCAAGCTCAATATGTATGTACATACATATAATTGCCGTATCTGTCTGCTTATGTGAAGAAGTAGATACATTTTATGCATGTTCATCTTTAAAAAGTTAGGTGAAAGACAGAAAATTATTCAGGTGGGTGGTCTGAGATACAAGGGAATGTAGTTTGTTGGGTTTGGCAAAGAATCCCAGACAGAGAATGCACTTGAACATCTCATCCACCTCTTTGTCATATCAGGGAAATGCCTATCAATTACATCCTTCAGTGCCTCTGTCTTGTTTACCCATTCTAGGCCTTCCTCTGTGTAGGTTTTCGAGTTGTAATTTGTCGTAAAGAAACGATCAGCCTCTAGCCTCCTGCACATCAGCACCACAAACAAGGTTCGTTACCAATTAACAGCTATAACCATCTTTGTCATTTGGGTTGTTTTTCATTACTCTACTATGCACATTTTTCATTGTAGAGATAAATAGCATGGTCCATACCTTGAAGCAATGAGGAGGAAAATGAAAAATGCAGTCTCACTGATTGCAAACCCTTTAATCTTCTTCTCAGCATGTAATCCAACAAGTAGATCTAACTTCTCTACATCATTTCCATACACCTCTTCAAGGGCAGTCACAACTTCTTTATCATCTGTTAAATCTTCCCATTTGCTTATGGGGATCATTAATAAATTCCTACGGAACTCGTTGTATCTTGCAACACCCCTCTCCCGATCCCTAAAGACTGATCACCATTACATAATCTAGATGTTAACACCTTAAAGCTCGGCTATAAGTGGCGTAAACTAGCAAAACGAACAAAAAGAAAGTGTTTTTCTTTCCTGGTTGAATCTAAGAGTCTTACTTTCCATGGCAGCCATGTCAACTGGATCTGGTCTGTCATCCCCGTCAACATCATGGGCAATAAGATTTCTCATCCATGATGGATAGTTCCAGAGAGAGAGAGCTCCACACGATTGATGACCCATTGACACCAACATTTGTTCCATTCCTAATTTTGCTAGCCTTTTCTCACCTTCTTTTCCTACCAATTTCTCCATGGGCACCCTGAGAAACCGATATCTTATTCAATCATGAAAAAGTAGAATGTTCTTCAGATTCAAAATTTGTGAAAAGTTGGATACAAACTCATCCTGATTTGAAATAATGCAGAATATAGTTCCAAACAAACAAATGATCTCATGATTGGCAAGGCCAGCATAGCTCTAGCTCCCCCATAAAGTTGGAGGTTCGAATCCCCCACCCCTATTTGTTATACTTAAAAAATGTCATGCTTGGTTCTGTTTCACAATTTTTATCCGCAAGACAATCGTAGAATTTTGCCCTCTTGCTTCTATTGTCAAAATTTAATATATCTTACATAATTCACATAAAAATAATATATCTTAAAGTATATAATAATACTTAGATATTGATAATAGAGAAACTATATATTATATATAATTATATAGAAAAAAGATATATAATTATCTTAATTTAGTTATAAAGATTAATTCCAAATATTAGAAAAAGAAATAGTATAGTATAAAATATACTTTAATATAAAATATAGTAAATATATTATATAATATATATATAATTGGTTAAATCGATATATAAATTATATAAAAATAGAAACTATATAAAACTAGTATACTCTAACCTAGTATTAATAGCCTAGTATAATAGGCTAGCTCTGCACTGATGTATACTATACATTGCAGATAAAAAAAAATGCGGATATAGTTGAATGGTAAAATTTCTCCTTGCCAAGGAGAAGATGAATGACAATCTGTATGTTCATGATAATAGTTTTGCCAATAATTTGAAAGAAATCAATTTTCATGATTGAAACTATATCACCTTCTAAGTTTGCTTTTATGAACTTTATTAGCATTTCTAGAGGCATAGGTGAGTGTAGGGAAAAGAAGAAATACTCTTCAATGACAGGAGGGTCACTATAATCTGAGTTGGTGGAGTTCGAGTCTCTGATAAACAATTTGTCAGGTAGAAGACAATGCATTCGGTAGACACTTGCAAACTCCTCTGTCAGTGAATAAGGAATTCCATGATCTCTTGGCTTCTTTAGACCAACCAAACCACTCAGTATCGGTCCACAAATGTGTCCGAACGAATCCTTAAACTTCTTTCCCAGAAATCCATACCTGTATAGAACACGGCAAGTAGTTCTTCCATCAGATTTAAGATCGTGAAAACCTAAAGAAGTCACAAAAAAGACTTCTTGTAAAAGAAATTCCCCAAGAAAGTTTACCTCTGATTTTCAGAGCACTTGGAGAAATTTTTCTAAGCTAGATTGACTTGTATAAATCTCCTCACTTGTCTTACCAGTTAATTCTCATTCCTGCTAGAAGAGTTTCAGTCTTTAAAAGTTCCACAGTCCAATCAATGGTGTGGATTTTAGCAATTACAGCTGAAGTCACCAATCTGGCATGCCTATAGAGTTGCTCATCATCAAAGTCCGGGTAACGCTCCTGAAAAGCATGCGCAAAATCTATAGTCTGTTAAATGAAATTTATCATATGGTTTCGAAGTATATCCATGAAACAATGGATGGGACTTCACAAGGAGGGGTGTTTCTGGAGAGCTATGAAACGTTGGAAAAAGAAGAAATGGTATTTGACACAGCAATCTCAAGTTTCTTTTAAGTGCATTACAACTATTATGTTATAAACAATGGAGTGAGAATTTGAACTTACTTTTAGCATATCACATACAGCATTATGCTCCTTGACAAACAGGGCTTGTAAGAGGGAAAATCCAGCCCAGCAATTTCGAACATCTCCAGAGATGGGAATGCCTTTTTCATCATGCTCAAGAAGCCCATCTCCTGCAATCTTCATTTTTCCATCTTGGAATGTCCTTACTCTCCTCATCCCCTCCTCATTGTTGCCATATATTACACTTCCATCCCTACTCAAAAGTCAGAAATCCGCGTATTTCAATTGAAATGACCTTGTTTAAGTATAATTCGTCTTTATCATTATTTTTAGTCCTTTACGAAAATCAATCGAAGCACAATTTCAAAGTAGGTCAACTCATATAGCATATATGAAATATGAGAGACCATTATTACTCACCACCAAGGTGTTCTTGTGTTTAGAGTCCCAGTCTTGAGGTAAGGGGAATCTGTTGAAACCACCTTGGTCCTAAAGAACTTGAATGACTTCAAAGGACAACCATTTGCAACTTCCTCAGGAGCTGTAAGTTCTACCTGTCCAACTCAAAGGCATCAGTTTAACTAACCCTTTTCTTCAAACTCAAATTACTTTGTTGGGTCGAAGTTCACTTGACATTTTCCCTCCTTTAGTGAGTTCAACAAAGTATGCAAGCGGAGATTTGAATAGTCAAGCGTAAATGTCTTAACCGATTAAACTATGAATGCACTGTTTACCTGTTTGGTATCCTCCAAATGATCAATCCAGTCATGAATCATGAACTGTATCCATGAGCAAGCAATCATGTTGAATTGCTTCCCATTATCAATGTAGTTCTTCCTTTCCAATAGCTTTGTGGCCACCACTGATGGATGAGGATCAAGTACCTGCAGTTCATTGCATACAACAACCAAACATCTATTAAACAGTATCACACAAATGCACCATTTCCATCACTCTCATCACTTACCTCTGAGAGATGCTTATCAAGATATCGGTCCACTGACCGTTTCGAAATCCAGCCAGCAAACCAGAGAAGCTAATTGCCTACTTAAAAACCTAATGGCACGTGAAAATCACAGACACAAGAGTTTGAAGATTACCCCATAAGGAGACTTTGATGGAGGCATGTTGCGGCCAAAGAAAGTTCCCTGGCTACCAACCAAACTATCAAAAGGGTGATTACAACTTCCATCAGCCGTTCTGTAGCAGAACTGTTGATGATCATACTTTTGGCCGTACATATATCCAACGTGCAACAAATTATACCGCTGATGTAAATGCCTTCTAATCCCCAAATAAGCAAGCCCCATAAACACTGGCATTCTATGCCACAACCCAAGCTTGTCAACAAAATGAACTACCTATCAAGAACAAACCACAAATCCCCAAATGTAAATTTCAGTTCCAAAATTCATATAAGAGAACCCAAAGAGAGTAGTAGAAAGAAGAGAAACTGACATAAAACAATAGAGTATCCAGAAGAGTCATCTTAGCCACAATCTGTTGAAGCTGAGGATGAACAAAAGGAGAAGAAAACAGAGAGAAACCCATTTTTTCTCTCTTTGAGAAAGCTTTCGTCCTCAAATCTCCTCTAAATAAACTGTATGAGCAGAAAATTTTCAGAACCCTTTTTCGATTTGAGAAGCAATGGAGTGTTGAATATATGTACATAAAATATATACACACAGAAAGAGAGAAAAATTAGAGAGATCATGCAAACCTGTCCACCGCCTTTGGCCTTCATTAATTGCTTATTGATAACTGCTCCGATTGCACTCTCACACGGCTTCATTTTCCCATTTCAAGAACTCATTAATCAGTTTCTTCTTGCGTATGTGAGAAGGGAAACAATCAGAATCAGACGTTTAAGCTTAAGAGAGAGTGATAATGACCTTTTCTCAATGATCCATTTGAGTTTTTTTTCCTCTTGAAATTGCATTTAATTTTGATACTCTCATTCCTTCTCCTTTTTATTAGTGATTTTCTTCATTTTCTGTGGTAGAGAACTTCAATAATTGATGATGAGATGATGTAGTTTCATAATGTGTGCAGCCCCTTGTCCAAGTTTTTTGAACTTTATCTTTTCAATCAAAGTAGAAAAATATCTTAATGTTATTGTCCATATTTTGTCAATAATTTTGCTTTTCTTTGTCACATATGAATACAAATGATGATATCTTTTGAGGAAGAAACAACTTTGCCATTATCGACCAAACAATTTTGGTCCCATTACCTAACCAAATAATTTTGGTTAGGTTAGTGGCTGAAAATTCAAATTCTCGATTCTTAGAGATTTTGTTGAATTAAATTATACAAAATACTCTAAATGTTCGGATAGATTTCAATTATACATCTTCGTTTTTACCATTGAACTTTAAACGTTGTCTAAAAAATAACACGTAAATCAATGTATGGTGGTTGTGTTTTATAAAAGTTGATTATGTAAATGATTTTAACGGCCATGATATTTTATGAGACAACGAAAATAGTAACAATTATATGTTAATCTTCTATATAATTATAAATAATTTCATGTCCCCTCCTTAATATTTACACAACTATTATAAAAAAAAAAAAAAGAAATTAATTACTATACTTTATTTTAACGAATAATTTACAATTTTTTAAAGTATAAGCGAAACTTTACCAAATCTTAACTTGGATATAATTGAAACAATTTCGTATATTGTGTTTTGTTCCTTTTACAAATTCATTGTCTATGCAAATTCAATAATTAAGAAGAGGTTTATTTTAACCTTTATTTTTAATTATTGTTCATTTATAGCTTGTCCTCAGCATGCATGCATGGCCACAGTCCGCAAACATGTACTCCAAAAGTCAAAGGCTAGGAAAAGTAAATAAGAACTATAATAATGTATTATATTTTTGTAAGTTCTATTAAACAAGTTTTAAATATGTTTTTTAAAGATATCTTTTGAGATGAACTTTGTTTTAATTAATTTTAACATTTAAAAAGTATTTTTAAAACAAATTCGTAGAAATTAAAATTTCCGAAAGTCTTAAAACGATAATTGAAATTCATTTGAGTATTGATGGATTATTTAGATTATAGTTTTTTTTTTTTTTTTTCTTTTCATTTTACAAATTAGTTGCATCAACTTCTCAACCAAATTGAATAAATAAGGATTAATTATAGCCTGACTGCAAAGGGTTGATTTTTATTTTTTGAATTAATATTAAATGTGTAGATGGCAAATTCAAATTGACAATGTCAAAGCTGAATTGTTTGCCACGTGGAAGGAGAGCATTTATAATGTAGCGTGAAATTGATTGCATGATCATAATCATCACACTCGAATATATCTTCTTCAAAAGTCAAACCATGGTGGATAATTTAGCAAAATTTCCATGGCCTTTAACTAAATTTCGCTTATCTTCATCCAATTTCAACCAAATTTTGAGATAATTTAGAGAAATTTCCACATTTCAAAATTAACTGTTGCCCCCATTTGCTTAATCTTTTCCTTTTTTGTTTTTGTTTTGAAAATTAAACTTACAGACATTGGTTCTACGTTTAAATTTATTATTTTGTTATTTATTCTTTTATTTAAAATACTAAGTCATAATTTGAAAATTAAAAAAAAAAATTTTAAAACTTACTTTTATTTTTGAAATTTGGCTAAGAATTCAACTATTGTAGATATAAATCAATGTAAGAAATGGGGAAGAAATCAACTTAATTTTCAAAAACAAAAACAAAAAACGAAATGGTTACTAAACTGGACCTATGTTATCTCAGTTTAAGTTTCTTAATTTTATGATCTTCATTATACATAATTCTATAGTTTCACAAGCTAATGCCATTTTTTATAAAGGATTAAGCCTTTTTTATTTACTATTTTGTTTTCTACTTTCTAACTTTTCTCAAATTTTTGCTTTATTTTCAACCCAAAACTTTCATTTCAAAATAAATTAAATTTGAAAAAATCACAAAAAATAATATATATTTATTTTTAACCTCTTTCAAACTTTTTTCATTAAATTTTCATATCATTTCACCTCAAAATTGAACTAATGTGAGTTTTTTTTTCTTTTACCATCCAAAACTTTCATAATTTTCAAATCATTTCACCTCAAAATATTCTTAAACTTTATATTATTTTGTAGTTATTTTTCCATTTCTTTTTTAAATCCCTACCCTCGCATCAACATTTACGCATACATTTACAATAGACATCAAAATATTGTCTTACTTTATAAAAATTGTGATTAAAAATTGTCAGTCATAATATAATTAAGCAACGATCAAAATTTCATTAATATTATAGAAATATTGCTCATTGATTTTAACAAACTAAAGTTTTGGACAATAATAAATTTCATGACCAACACACAAATTAACAATTGAATAACTTTGTCAAAATAGTCATAAATTTCTTTAACTCTAATCACGTTTATTCTCTAAAAATTTGATCGATTCATATTATACATGTTTTATAATATTAAGAGAACAAGTTTTTTTTTTTTTTTTTTTTT
>QLSR01000225.1:1656086-1677786 GCA_031780015.1 Citrullus colocynthis
TTTTTTTTTTTTTTTTTTTTTAATAACTATATTTGAGGAAAATTTTATTAGAGGGCTAAACTTGCAATGTCTTTCATGACTTATTTTAACTAAAAGAATATCTTTAACATCAATTTTAATGTTCAAAAATATTTTCTTTTAAGGCTAGTTACAGTAATAACAAAATAACTTACAAAAAAAGTTAGGGCCATATTCTAATAATATAAACATTCCAAAATCTATTTAACATCTAAAACCTACAAAATTTATTTTTAAAAAAAAAAAAAAATTAACTAATGTGGTAAATAATGAGAAGGAAGTTAGATTTTGATTGATTACATATTCTTCCCACTTAGTTGTCTTTTAGTTTCGCAATTGAACACTCCACCGCTCCTATTTAGCACATTTTGGTGATAAGAGGCGTGTAAATCTTTAGAAATACACATCTCACAATTGAGAATAAAAATAGCTCTCTCCTTTACTCCTCACATTTCTTTTGTATTGTTATGGTTGTTGTTATAATATTCTAGTTCCATAACAACTATTTATTTAAGACTATTTTTATTTTTCTTTCTAAATCCAAACACAACTTTTATCTTATTGAAAATAAAACAAAGTTATTAAAAATATTTACGAATTAAAAATTCATTTTTTATTTTATAGGAAGCTCAAATAATGTGATTTTAAAAAAAAAAATGGTAAAAAGGGGTTTTATTTATTTATTTTTTTTTCCGGTCAGCAATAGACGTAAAAACGACAAACAAAAGTAAAAATCAGAGTAGGAAGAATAAAAACGCATGTTTTGTAATGGTTCGATAAGAATGGTTACATCCACTATTCAAGATCCGAAAGACTCGAATAGAGACAACAATGAAACCCAAATAAGTCTAGAGAGCTTTACAACTTGATGCACACATTTTTCATTGTAAGATATTAAAGTATTTTTCAAAGCTATAGAGCTTGACAAGTTTGTTATAACGATCCATGAACGATTTTTTTATCAATGAGCTTCTTTTTTTTATTGTTGTTTGCTAAATTTCTAACCAAAATCGAAATAATTATTGTTATCGATTAGATGGAGGAGAAGACCATTGCTCCCGAAAGTTTAAAATTTTTCTTAGATTTAAGCAATTCAAAAGTTGGCAAAGTTGGCTTTTTGTTATGATGACGTGAGTTTGATTGACCAAAATTTCTTTCGTCTAATGTTAGAAGTTCACATTCTCGTATTCTTACTATACTAAAAAATAATAATAGTTTTATGAAACTAGGTGTTGATCAACAAACTTGATTGAATTATAGGGATTTAGTCTGCCATAGAAAACAAAATGGCAAAAGAAATCTATGGATTAACAATGGCCAAGAGCATCAAAACACAATTATAGATTAAAAGAATTGTGATTAGAAAATAAAAATAAAAAAAAAAAAACATTTTGTTGGAAGAATAATTGGATTGCATTTTTGAAAAAGAAAATAGAAATGACATGAAAATTTTCAGAAGTAATTTTGTACGTTATCATTTCTGTCTTCACAAGAACAGGAAATTAATAACGACAAAAATTAACACTATTTTTATAAATAGTTTTTATGCAAAATTTTTTCTAAAAACTTTTAAACAGCCACTTTTAAAATGAGTTCAACTATTTATAAATACGAAAAAAATTTACTATCTATTCGCGATAGACTACGATTATCAATGATAGACAGTAAAAAAAAACTTATATTTGTAAATAGTTTGATATTTTTTTCTATTTACATTAATTTTCCTTTTTAAAAGTACACTAATCTTCCACTTAATATTTTTTATAAACACTTAATCATAATGAACCCTTTGATCAAATTATAATAGCCAAAATAATTAAAATTTAAAATATAGGTTATCAAATTCAAACTTTACAGTTTGAAAATGCAATGAATATCCCTTCAGAAAGAATAAATTAAATGTTGACAAAAGCCTCTCACTACTATTAGCAGAAAATAACAGAAAAATTAGAATAATATAATAAAGTTAGAAACACTAGAATTACCATAGAAAAATTTCAAACACCAGAAAATTTTACTATATAAAAAATTATTACAATCATATAAAAATTTCTTCCCGGTCCTAATAACAAAAGCACTATCTCAAAGCATTATACTACTCACAGAACATAATTAATAAACCAAACTAAGTGCTTCAAATTGAAACGACTTGAAACATAGCCTTAAGCTCCTTTTTATAGTGTTTAGAGCCCATTAAATTAAACCTTTTGAACAACTATTTTTCTGATATTTGGCCAAAAATTCAACACTAAAATAGAATTTAGTTTCAATAAATTTATTTCTTAGAAATTTGACTATTTATACCAAATAAAATTAAAGCCAATACCTATACCTATGTACACACCAAAGTTGACCTAGACTCTTGATAATTAGGTGTAATATGTAAACACCATGGCCCATTATATTAATTAGCTTCCAAAGTCAAAACCACGAAAACCACCTCTTTGGCTTCCCAATCAAACACTTACTTTTCTTCTCCAATGCATTTAATGAGATCTCTCATCAAATCTCAAAGCTTATCTTCCCTACTACAAAAATCTTCCAAAGTAATCACAAATATATATTAATATAAATTTATAAGTTTTACTCAAATAAATTTTATTAGGAAATGTCTAATTTGCCCTTTGTTGATGGGATGCGACTATTTGAATGTATGTGTTATTAAGCTATTTTGCACTTTGTTGATAGAATGTGACTGTTCAAATGTAGGTGTCTTTTTCAAGTCCAATAGGTGCAATTGATATTGATCGTATGTGCTTGTTCGGGTGGAGGTGGAGGTGGTAACACATCGAACCAACATTTTCATTTGTGTATGGGTACGATCCATGTATAAACTTGTAAAAGTTATATATAAAAAAAAATACCAAAAGTGTTAAAAAAATACAAATTAAATCACTTGGAGTGATTGATACATTGATGCATTTTCACATATTGCTTCCATGAAACTCCTCCCTTTTGATATTTGGCTTCATTTTCTCATAATTGTTTGTAACTTAAGAATTATAACACGTGTAATTTACTATGGAGTATCAAAGTTCTATGGTGGTATTATGTAATATGACTCATTATTGTTACATTCTTCCAAATGATTTTCAGGTTCTCTTGAAGTTTGCTGGAATGCAAGAAAATTCAAAAAATTATTCACAATTACATTATTTAACTTGTATTTTATGAGATTTTGGAAAGATACACAAGAAAAAAAGTTAAAAGAAAATGACACAAAAAAACAAAATTTTACAAAAACCAAATATTTAATGAAAAAGGAGAAAGTATTTAGAGGGAGAAATAAACTTAGAGAAAAAGAACAAGTTTAGAGAAAAAAAAAGTCAGAATGATAAAAAATAATAATAATAATAAATAAATAAAAAGTTAAAGAAAAAATGTTAAGAGAGTAACATAAAGGATCTGAAGTAACAAAAAAATTTATTAGCAAATTTTATAGATGAAAGTTATAGATATAAAACACAAAATTTTATGATAGATGAAGAGTAGATATAAAAATATAAAAATATATTTTATAATAAAATATGTTGGTGTCTACTTCTATAAAGTTAAAATAAGTTTATATATAATTTACTTATTACGTATATAAAAAATTATTTTTAAACTTTAAATTAAAACTTAAAAGTAACACGTATTTCTTACTAACACTTTAAAATAGTTCCTACATCCTTTAATTCAATAAGATAAGTATTTTTCTCAACAAAACAAGAGAGCTAATTATACATATTGTCATACTACACATGCTTTAGATAAAAAGGTAAATAATATTTCGATAGTATAGTTTTTATGGTGCCCTTAAAAAAATATCTTTTCTAAATGGATGTCAGTAACAATAATTTTAATTTTATGTGTATAGACAATCTTTTAATATCGTTTATAGAAAAGATATTTTTTTTATGTCACCTTAAAAAAAAAAATTATGTCAAAACGAGTATAACCCAACTAACCCATAAAATATTAGTAATGAAAAAACATGCGGTACCATTATTGTTCCTTTTCAAAGTTGATGGCAACTTTGCCCCTTTGACAAATTTAAAATTCATAAACAAATTAATGCATGGAACCACTGGCTTTTCCATTGATGTTTAAAACCGTCCAATCATGTAAACAGACTTTATTTGGAGGTCAATATATTCAATTTTGTGATATTAATTAAAAATGAAAACTTGGGTAAAAAAAATATATACAAAATAATGAATATTATTTTACAATATAGAATGTAATATATCTTGATCTAAAATTGGGCCAAAGTTTGGGCCTCTCTCAAATATTTAGGAAGCCCAAATTTAGGCTCAAACACAAATTTAAGCATCACAATTACAGCTTTTAACCTAATTTTTTTTTTCGCCTCTTAAATCTACATGCTCTTTTCAAATATAGTAAAATAAATTAAAATATTTATAAATACAACAAAATTTTATTGTCTATCGCAATTTATCGCGGTCTATCATAGATAGATTGTGTATTTTGCTATTAACTGTAAATATTTTCAGCAATTTTACTATTTAAGATAATTTCCCTAAATTTTTGTCATCCCCACAGTACAACATGATCTCTTTTATTTCTCTGTAATTTTATTTCTCTATTTTTTAATTTTATTTTCTCTATTAAGTTTCTCTTTCTAAATTTCTTATTTATCTCTAACATTTCTTTTTGATGTAAATATTCTCTTAAACTCTTTTTGTCTCTCTCTCTCTCTTAAAGTTTTATTTCTTTCCATCTAATTTTATTTATTTTTCAATCTCAAATGCAAAGTTTTTTAGTAATCTAATCATTCTAACATTGTTTTGAAAACAAACCTTAATAATTTAAAAATTCTTTTAGTTGAATTTAAATCACGTATGGAAATGAATATTAACATGGTTTATGACACTTTGGCAAAACTAGTTATAATAAAACAATTTAGACCAAAATAGTTATTTTAAAAATCAATATGAAATATGGCCTCAAGTCATTGAAAATCAATTATACAAAATCACTTTTAAAAGTATAGAACCAAATATTGAAATGATTGTTAATCACATCTAATAAATCAATTTGGTCAAAATCACTATTTATAAAAGGACTACCAAACATCATTTAGAGAAGATTGTAATTTTTTTTTTGGAAAGTTGAATTCATTCTGATTTTGAAAAGTGATTTTTACATTAATTAAATAAGTTTAAAATCATTCTTGTCAAGTTTAAAATCAATTTTTTAAATAATTCAATGGTAATTTTAAAATTTTCCCACGATAACTTTGTATTTTGCAAAAGCAATCCCAAGTAAAACCTTTATGAGTTTAGAACTTCCATATTTAACATATTTTAGCCTCATATACTTTTAAAGTTTTTTAATTAGGATTTTAATGTTACTACATGTGATTGAATAATTTAATATAGCTTCTAATTTATATTTTTTAAAAAATATATCTTTTTGTCCCTAAGTTTTTAGTCTAGTTTTTTGTGTGGTCTATAGATTTAAAAATGTTACACTTCAATCCTTAAGTTTTGAGTTTTGTATCAATTTAACCCCTAAGTTTTAAAATATCACAATTTTATCATTTGAATTTTGTTTCAATTTGGTTCATAGGTTTCAAGATTTACACTTTTAACCTCGTTTTTTCACTAAAAACTCACTTTGAGTCTTACTTATTTTTTACCTTAAGTGTTAATCTTTATTAATTAAATTAATATAATTATAATTAATTTTCAATATTGTTTTATCATTAGAATTAATTCCACATTTCACTTAATAATGATCTAAGTATGGCTCAAAGAATCGATTCATGGGCTAGCCCGATTATAAATATAGTGTCCATATCCAATCGAATGAATAACTAAGCTGGACTGATCAGATCAAATGAATTGGCATTACTTGGGTTAGTCTTGTGTTTTGAGCGGTTTGTGGCCTTTATGTAGTTGGCTTCTAGGTTATAATCACATCTTCCGTTGATTATCAATTGTGATTTTAGATATGGTTCTCTTAAGATTTTTTTTAATTGTTCTCGTTTTATCTTTATTTCTTGCGAGATCTTGTAATTTTAGTCTTTACTTTACGCATCTAATTGGATTGGTCAAATTCATTATATTGGCATTACTTAGGTTAGTCATAGTGTTGTGTTTTGAGAGATTTGGTGCTTTTTTTATGTACTTGGCTTCTTGGTTGTAATTACATGTTTGATTGAATTTTTTTGAGATTTGGGTTTAATTAGTAAGGGCAGCACTAGACTACAATCTATTTGACACTCGTGGAAGCTTCTGTTGAAGAGATGAAAGTAAGCATGGTCGATCGAGTCTGTGAGCAGCTGAGAAGGATGAATACCCATCACCAATTTAGAACATATTGTTAATACTCATAGACCACAAGATGATAAAGATGTCTCCCCTCTCCAGCAACATGGAAGACAAGGATGATTAAAAACTCTTGAACCAAAAGATCTAAAGTCACAAAAGATACTCTACATCAATTGCAACTAATATTTGTTGTGAGTTAAACTATTAGTGGTGGTGGGTTAAACTATGATAGCATAGATTTGTTGCATTTTTGGGATATTTGAAGGATGAACCAACGACTCACCCCTCACAAACCGATGAATTCTAACCTCTTACTGCACTACCGAATTTTATAAAGTATTGCGTTGGGGATGATCATGTCTATCATAGCACAAACGCGAGGGTCATATCTGTTGCAATCTTCTTTTTCTCATACTTTGTCATCCTTTCACTATGAATATTGCACTGAAGTGGGAAAAATTGCATCGTGTTAAGGGTACGATTGAATGGTCATCTAAAAAGCAACACTCTAACTATGTCAGTAGAAAGTTATATTTCAATAGTTTGTAGTGGACGGGTCATGAATCATGTAAATGTTAGGGAAAGGGTCATTAAAAAAGAACTATTGGAAGCTACAATTTCAATGGATGATATCTGAAGAAGGCTGATGGAAGGCTGTACAAATAAAGCTTCCAAGGCTGCAAAATGGCTAAATGCTTAACTATAGGTTATGTAGTTGACCGATATTTGTTTTGTGATTTAGCTAAGAGTGGTTTAGCCAATTTTCTTTTGTTATGGATCATTTCTAAAGCTATCTCCCCTGGAGAAGGGTTCTGATTTTACATTTACCCAAAAAGTTTTGATGAGTTGATCCTAGAATTGTTTTTAAATATAGCAAAATGAGTCAAACTATTTATAAATATAGAAAAAATTCACTATCTATCGGCAATAAACCGCGATTGACTTCTATCGATCACTTGAGCGATAGAAATCCAGCGCGAGTCTATCACCCGGTGATAGATGTCTATCATGGTCTAATACTGATTGCCAATGAAATTTTTCAATATTTGTAAATAATTTGATATTTTTTATTTATAATAATTTTCATTAATCTTATTTATTTACTAATTTCCTCGTTACGAATTGGTGTGTTCTTTTATACATGTCCCGGTTTGGTTTCGTCGTTTTTGATAGTGGATTACAAACTTTTTATTAGGGCATTCATATTTCAGAGGAGTATTTTAAACTTGTCCGTCTGATTTTATTTCTTAAATTGCAATATTTTCAAGTGTTTTTATGAAAGATATTTTTGCTCATACATAAAGTTAGGGGTTAGATTACCAAGTTTAATTCGATCATTCCTCTTTAATAAGTCACTAAATTATTTAATTTTTCCAATAAGTTAAAGTTCATATATCTGAATTTTGGGTGTTTGTAGCATTGAGTTCATATATAACTGATGCAGGTTTTTTTTTATATAAACAATCTGTTGTTATGATGATTTTTTTTTTAAAACTTTTTATTCAATAATACTACATTATTTTTCTTTATAAATTATAGATTACACCTTATTTTATTGTTTCTTAAGCACATATTATTGAGAGTTTTGTGAGGTGGCTTAGGGTTTGTATTTTCTTTTTTTCTTTAATTTAAGCAATCATTTTACAAATACAAATTTGTGTCGAAATAAAAATGATTTTATTTAATGTTAAGTTACTATAAAAAAATATTATAACATAACTAATAAAAAAACCATAAATTCAACATTTAGATGATACATATTTTTGTGTTAACAAATGTGTTTTTATTAATAATTTTATGCATCAACTTAAATATAAACATCTATTGATATTTTATATGTATTTTTAAATCAGTAGTTATTTTTAAGATTTAAATTAAGCTTTCAGTTGTGATTTTATGACACGAGCATCAACCAAAATTTGTAGTTAATCATCATTTAAAATAATAATGGTTGTCAGAGTTAGTAGGGTGACCGTACGAGATGGCAGTTAAAATAGACAGTGTAAAATGTTGAGCTATCTCATCTCTCACCTCAAACACTAACGTATTAATGAACTCCCATATTTTTTTCTACATGTGATAAATTAAAATCAAGGCCAAAGGCCCACTAACCCACAATCTGACAAGTCCAAGTCCAAGTCCAACCGACCTCCTTGATCCTCCATTGACACATAGAGAGCCCAACACAACACAATTAGAGGTATACGTGAAATAAAAATTATCCATCAATACATCCGCAAATTAAAACACAACTACGAATATCTTAAATATTCTTTTTTAGATGTTCATAAAACATAAAAATAATATCATCTATTTATATAATGTAATATAACTAGAAATACTAATAACAATAACAAATTGAAGTATTGATATTGCAACAGAACCAACAGGGGGGGATCACAAATCAACAGTACCAAATGATAGAAAAAAGAAAGTCGGATCTACATTCAGTATTCTTTTCAAATTCGCGCATCCTAAGGGGAAAAAGGTTGAAACTAATTAATATGGAAGTCTTTGTTTCGCAGACTAATTTCAATACAACAATAATATGAAGTTAATCACCTTGTAGCATAGAAGCAGCCATTAACTGCAGCCTGAAATTAATTCATGGCTTTTGCAGAAAATCCCAATAATAAGTTAGGCTTTGAGATGATTTCAGGAACTATCAGGACATATCCACATAAACTTATATGGGCAGCACCATCACATCAAAAGCCTTTTATAGAAGCATGCAACTATTGTACTTTTCTCTTAAAGAAAATATAAGAAACTTTAAACCTCCGAATTTTGGCATATCTCAAAGACAAAACATTGTTGACCTCAAAGTCATCTTCAACATTAAATTAAAAACCAAATGATTCATCATCACTCCCAGCAAAACCCTAAAGAAAAATCTAAATACTGATACTTGTAAAGGATTAAGGTTTAACAAGTTTCTTCTCAAATTAGAAACAAAAAAGTGCGTCTGCAAATAATCATGATGGATATTTCTAGTAACGACCAATTCCCCAAACTCTGACGACTCCATCTGTGTAGCCACCAAACAATGTGCTCCCATCTGCGCTCCAGCTCAAACTTGTGCAGTAAATAACCTGCAATTCGAATACAAAGCTTTGAATCAGTTATAAACGAATACGTTAATCAAAGGAAGCACAAGATGAAAAATGAATTGACAGCCGATCATCAAAATAGAAGAATTCGCCTGGTCATCATGCTGACCAAACTACAGCATGTGACATCAAAATGTGCAAGTTTCACTTCACTCACAACCATTAACAACGAAATCTTACGAGGTAGAAACATAAATTACAAGACATTTACAGATAGAAAAGAAGACAAAATAAGTAATCTATTCCGGACGCACTTCCAATGGCTAATGTATAAACAATAAGAAAACTGGGACAACCATTATATGTCAGTGATTCCTCTATAGTTAGAATCATAATAAAGCAATGGAAAGCAGTTCAATAAAACATTTTCATACTTCAGAATAACCAAGCTAAATGTTAATAACATGGCAGACTACTAATACAATGTGATTGGTAATTGCAGGCAGATCAGCACAAGTCCATCAATAATCAAGGAGTATAGAAAAACAATTGAAATGCCTCAAATTTGCATAGAATTAAAGAATGAATCAAGTACAAGATGAACAGGGGAAAAAACGAATATACCTTAATCTTGTTGGCAGTAGCAGCATGGGTGTCATCAGTTTTCTCCGCCTCGGTTTTTAAATCGACTTTCAAGTCTTCCACAATACTTTTGCTCTCCAAATCCCAGATCTTAATACTGCTCTCAGTTGCAGCACAGAGCCAGTACCTGTTGGGGCTGAAACAAAGAGCATGAATAATTGATCCGGCATCCAAGGAATAGAGCCTCTTACCCTCAGCCAAATCCCACAGTAAAATCACTCCGTCTTTGCCTCCGCTAGCGCACAGAGACCCATCCGGCGAAACAGCCACTGTGTTGACATAACCAGCGTGACCAGCGAGAGTAACTCTCAACTTGCAATTGGTCAAGTTCCAGACCTTCACGGTCTTGTCCCATGACGCCGAAACAATAGTTGGCTGGAGCGTGTTAGGGCTAAATCTAACACAACTAACCCAGTCAGAGTGAGCATCACCGTCCTGGATTGTGTACTTGCACTCACCGAGAGTGTTCCATAGCTTGATTGTTCGGTCACGAGAGGCCGAGACGATCTGACGATTGTCGATGGAGAAGGCGACAGAGAGAACATCTTTCGAATGTCCAACGAATCGACGTGATGTAACGCCGGTAGCAAGGTCCCAGAGGCGGAGCTCGCCGTCCCAGGAGCCAGATAGGGCGAACTGACCGTCGGATGAGAGGACAACATCTTGAACAAAGTGGGAGTGACCATTGAGCCTTCGTTGAGGGACGCCGTAGGTCTTCTCTTCCTTGGTGAGACGCCACATGATGATGGATTTGTCACGGGAAGAGGTGACAATCATATCGGAATTGTCGATGGGAGTGGCGATGGCCGTCACCATGTCGGTGTGAGCCCTCATTGTGCCTCGCAGAACAAGCCCCTCCGCCATTTTTGAGCTCTGCTTTGGTTCTACGCCTTTGGCTGTCTATAAGATTGTAAATTTGTGAGCGATAGAGGAGGAAGCGAGGAAGATGAGAAGGTATATATAGTCGAGAAAATTAGGGTTTTGGGAAGACGACCGGCTATAGGCGGTTGTAACTTGGAGAACCCTAGGAACTGTTTGGGCCTTGTGAAAACTAAGAAGCCATTTTTCTTTTTCTTTTTCTTTTTCTTTTTTTCTTTTATATTTTAGCTTAACATTGATATATTTTCCAAATTAAAAGATATGTCATATGATAATATGAGTCAATTCATAATTACTTTTTAGGGAATTTTTAAATTTTACTATTTTCTCAATTTCAACTTAAATTCTTATTTGATAAAATTAAATTATGAATTTGAATAAGAGAAAGAAATTTGTTTTTTTTTTAAATAATCAGTTTATCATTAATAATTAATCACATTTTCATTCTTACACACACAAAGTCTCATCATGGAGGATCGCCTGAAGCCACAAGGGCATAACAGAGGTCCAAATTCCACACCTTGCATCAGTACAAGCCCACCCAGCTAGACTACGAGCATCAATCCCAAATAATGTAATTAACATCCTCAATACAAGCTCTAACCAACCACTCCCTAATCTCCTCCACCACCTTCAGCCCATGAAGAATAGCTCATGCCTCAGTAGCAAGAACACCCACGACAATATTCTATAAAAAGGAAAACATAAACCATTGCAACCCCTCAGTGATCTCGAACCATAGCACCCAACCCAATACTCGATGGAGATACACACGATGCGTCGACATTCAATTTGAATCCCAATCAACTTGGCAGAAACCACCTATCCATCAAAGAACACGCCACCAACTTAGCTCCCCATCTTGCCAGACGAACAATTTGCATATTGGAATTCATGAAGGTACTCTTCAATCTAGATCACCCACTTCATCATCTCCCCAATCAGATTTCCCATATTAACCATATTCCTATCCGACCAAATCACCAGTAACCCATACAGAATAGTTTGAATTTCCCTATCGACAACGATGACGCCATCTCCACGCGCACACCTTGAATGGTAATATAAATAGAAACAGATATTAGCACAGTCGAGACAATCAAACTCCATAAGCCCTTTGACCTCTTACAACGAATAAATGTATGATCCAGAGTCTCAGCTTCTTTCCCACAACACACACATCATAGATGTGTATTAATATGTCTTTGGTCTAAGATAAACTTACTAGGTAGAATATTCTTGAAACTCTTCCACATCAATAACTTTACTCTATTTGGAATATGCATAGACCAAAACGAGTATAACGAACAAATTGAGTTGAAGAGTGTAGGCAACTACCTAATGAGAAAGGTGACTCCCCTAATTGACCATAACTGAGCTTAGGGGTAAGAGGCATATGAATTGAAAAACTATCTTGTTTTCAATATAATACCTTGTACACCAACTCAACTTGAATCAAATTCCCATGAATGTAGATTCTCGCTAAAAACAACATTGTCTTAAGTAAACTCTTGATTTTGTTGAAAATGTGTTGAGGAAGAATTCATTTCCATGGTCTGCACGCTGGAAGAGCTGCAAACCAAAGGGAAAAAAAGGTCTAGTGATAAGTGAACCAAGCTAAGAAGGACGAATGATTTATTCACCTATATTATCTAAATTTGATCAACACTTTGAACGTTGATTACTAATATGCATTAAACAATAGTCACTCTCTCAAAGCGAAGAACCACCCCTATTTCCAATTTTAATTGAGAAGTGGCTCCCAAAGAATTGACGATGTCATCCCACACCAAGACGTATGATGAATGAAGGAGCTTTGATGTCCACTTCACGATGGGTTGGCAAGCAAATCCTCATTGGCGAAGGCCCCCAAGCATAGAGTTGCCTTTAATTAATTTTCATCTTTGAAGTGCTAAGTATAGGTAACTAATTATAGGAAACTTGCAAATAATGGGCATGACCTTTTTTTTTTTGAAGGGTTGGGTTACCTATAACTGGTGGCTATAGAAACCCACAAAATTGAAATGTAAAAGATCAGTTTATAAATTTGAATGAAAATATTATTCAAGTTTGAGACTCTCTACCTAGAATTCAACAACCTTTGTCTTTTCTAAATTTTTTTCTTGCAATTACTGCGATACAAAATGAATGTAAGTCATTCAATTGAGTTTTGATCAAATTTGATTTTAGAGTGACGCGATTTAGAACAAGGTTAAAATCTTGCTTTTAGATATTTGATCTAAGAGGTACTCGAATTCGCTAGTATCTTATCTTGATTGATCTGAATTTTGTATAAGGAGATGTTAGTTTCTTAGATTCAAAGATTATTGTCTTGACAAAACCTTATCTCTTTGGGTTGAGGATTATGATTGTCTTATCACTCGTACCGCTCCCACATAATCACGTGTTCAAGGCTACTCAATCGTTAGGAGCGATCTAGGTCGGGGACAAAACAATTTGGTTTAGCAACTGCCAAATTATGGAATTAGGTGAAGGGAGGAGAACGAAAAAGTTCAGTCTATTTTTTCTTTATTATTATTATTATTATTTTGCTAATTTAGTCCACGCTTTTTTTTTTATAAGTAAAAACGTGTGTTTCAACTCATTTTAATTTAGAGATAGCAAATAACAAAAATCATTTGAGATCCATTTAAATTTAAAATATTTTAAAGTTGAATTGACAAGCTCAAAGAAACAACTATTAGTATTATATAATAAATTTTAGGTCTTGTTAGATGACTATTTGACTATTTGAATTTGGTTTTTAATTTTTCTTTCAAATGATTTCCATTTTGATATGAAAAATATATGAGTTCTTTCTCAAGTTGAAAAACTATTTTCTTATTTTAATTTAGATTTTGAAAACGTCTCTAAAAAGTAGATAACAAAATAAGGAATACCACAAGTGGAAGTAGTCTTTATAAGTTTGATTTTACAAAAAGAAACCATTATAAAAATATATATATATATCTAGATGCTTTTCTTTTTTATTTTCAACACAACAATCTTGGAAACAGGGGATCGAATCTTCAACCTTCAAAAGCTCTCTCCCTTACCATATTGTTTGACTATTAGTTTTAAGATTGGGCCTTCCACCCGTTGATTTAGGGTGCAACAATTATCATTCATGGTTCTTTTAGACCATAACTCAAGGATTTATATGCAAAATATTTGCCACGTAACCTGATATAAGTAAGGTTTTAGTGAGTTTAGTTTAATGATTATTGACATGCACCTTTCTTGAGGTTTGAAGTTTGATCTCCCTATATCTACAATTATTATAGTTAAAAAAAAAAAAAAAAAGAGAGAGAGAGAAAAAAAAACTCAAGGCTATTAAACATCCTACTCATGGTAGTAGCCAAATATTTTGAATGGAAATGTTAATATCAAAGAAATATGTAGATGTTAAAAGAACAATTGTTAATAGAACTTAAAATTGGGTCATATGTCACACAAAATGCACTTGTTACATGCACTGGTTGTAAGCCCCGTACTTGTCACTAAGAGAAGGTAAGTAAGAAGAAACTATGGGACAGGTATTGAGTAAAGAAAATTGGCCAAGTTATGTGAGAGTAAAAATGGCTAAGTGTTGGCCATGTGATGGATGATATGCGTTGAGGGTATGTCTAAAGCTTGACAAGAGTTGCTGCTGGTAGGCATGCGCTGAAGAGGGCAGCTCAGCGTGGAAATAGATGTGAAGGAGGGAGGGTGCAATAGGCGTTAGTGGAAGTATGCATTGAAGGCTACTATGTGTTAGAAGTTGGCATTGCTATGCGTTGAGATGGCCTATGTGTTGAAGGTTGATATGCGTCGGTGCATAGAAAGGGGTCGAGAGGGCCATGCTGTAGTCGGCTATTCGGCATTGGGTAATTAGTGGCATGGTAAGTTGAGGCTATGCGTTGCCGAAGCCATGCGTGGAAGGTTGCGTTGGCTAATTCAAGAAGAAAGATGATGGTAGAGCAAGTAAGTTGGTGATTTATATTGACATATAAGTGAGTGCATCGAATAATTAAACCATTTTGGACATATTTTTAACTCAGATTGACTCCATTTTGCAGAAGAACAACGAGAAGATATGGAAGAAGGTGTTTATATCGAATTCAAGTAGAAACCAGATCATTTTCATGGTAACTTCGAAGCTGGAACCAGAAACTTGATTGTTGCTGATAAATCTGGACACCAATCGGTATTTGAAGGAGAGTGAGTTGAGGAAGTTGAAGCTAGGACTGAAATTTTGAGGTTAGTAAGTTGATTCAATTCCTAGCAACTTCCATGAAGGATGTTTAAGCTAAATACGGCAAAAATGTGTTAATTTCTAGGAGGAAGTAATTAAAGTTGAATTGCTAGACAATTCAAGGCAGTCGAAGTTATTTGGGAATAGTTCTCAAACGAAGACGAGTTATGGTCTGAAATTTTGAGGTAAGCTAGGAAATTCCCTACTTTACAAGATTGTAGAAGAGGGAAAGTTCTGATTTTGGCTATAATATGGTTTTTAGCAGGATAAAGAAAGAGTTAAAAGGAAGGAAAAAAAGCAGTGATATCAGATGTCATTAGACAGTGGTATTGCTAAGAAGCTGGAGAGTAAGCAGCGGAACGAGTGTCGCTGATAACGCAAAGAGTTTTGCGTTTCACAACTCTCGCTGAAGTCTCGCTGGGTATCGCTCCTTAAGGTAAACTCGCTAGTCTAGTTCACTCCGGTTTCGCTAGTGTGTCCGGGACGCCTAGCCTACAGAAGATCCTCGTCTGGGCTTACTCTGCATTAGTTCTCTGGGATAGTTGTAAATACTCGATTTATGTACATGTTTTGTCATATATGATCCTTGTAGTATAATGAGAGTGGGTTTTGTACTGTGTACTAAACAAATACCTGTTATGATAAATTATGAATTGAGAAATTAGAATTTAGAATTTATGTTTAACTCATGACGCTTTACTAGCATAAAACTTTGTATAATTGATCTGGTGTTGATTTATGTTTCAAAATATATGATGACGAGTGTGTGTAGGTTGCACCTACTTCTAGGTTAGGAAATGAATCTGGGAGGAGGTGTGACACTGTTTACAATAATGGCTAGGACAACCAGTACAACACAAATAAAAACCTAAAACAGTAGATCACAAAGTTTGGTAATCCAGTTCAGTGTAATACGACCTACATCTAGGAGCAGTGTGCTCGGAAAAGATAATTCCACTAATATAAAGTCAAGGAATTACAACGTTGTACTTATTTGTAAATAAATGATGATTATAGTGGCACAAGTAACTTATTATAGAGTCACTTAGGCTCCTTGAAATGGATCGTTCAGGTATCAAATTATTAATTATATTTTATTTAATAATTTCAATGTGATTTTCTTATTTTTCAATTTTTTCCTTTCTAAAACATATTAAATAAATGTATTTTTGCCATTATTTTAAGGTTTATAATATGGCACACATTAGGGTTTTGGGAGGCTATATAACAGCTTGATCATTAGTGCAAGACTTTCTCTCAATGAAACTTGGGCTTCCCCTAAGTATGAAAATATTAGTGAATGATCTCTTAAGCTTTCCTAAGTGTGAGACCCCTTCTCACCTAAATTTTATCTTTTCACCTTCAAATGAAGACAACTCCACTTGATGAACTTAGGCTCCCCGTAAGTTTGTTTTGAGAATCTCTTCTTAAGTTGAAGAAAAACCAATCAACAAGATCGAGAGAAACACCAAGGGACCATTTGGGGCATCAATTAGAAGTTGGTGGTGTGGGTTATTACATCCTGTTCCATGCTTAAGACACCAAATATAATATCGTGGTGGGCACAACTATTTATAACTTACAATTATGTATAGTAAATACTATTTTAAAATTCTTTACTACTATATTTACTATTTGCTACAGTATTTACTATTTTTCACTCATCATATTCTTTTTTTCTATAGTGTTTACTATTTCGTACATAAACAAAAATAGTTAAAACTCCAAACATAAATTATTATAACCAGAATTAAAATAGTTCGCACCCCAAACACTAACTATTATAACCTACTAACTATAGTAACCAACTAATTAGATCCCCAAATGCCCCTTAACAATCAACACCAGCAAAAACTTCATCGTTGCAAAGTTTTACACACTTGTTGTTTTTGACAAACTCACAAGACAACCGGGCAAAACAATCTTCAAAATGGCCAACCCTAAAAGTAGAATAACCCTTTATCAAATATGCACAACGGATGAAGAGTATTAGATCAACCATAATTAGTAGAGCCCCAATAAGGAAAAATGTTTGAGATAAATAAAAACCATTATTTTCTAGATAAGTAAAAAAATAATTTACATAATAAATATTTCGAGAGACATCCTGTAGGACAATTCCAAAAATAACCAGCCACATGACTCACGAAACCAAAACCAACAACCCTAAACAAATATAGCCAATATCAGCTCTCTAACAAAAACGAAAATTTATAAAATTTGTGGCAATCAACTACCTTCGATGTTTTTGCTAATATGACAGAACACTTCAAGTGTCAGGGGTAGGAAAATCACGTTCATGATAGGGAATCCCAAGTTAAGGATCTTGGGTGTGGGTATTTTATTGAAATGGAATGACCTTATCTTTTGATTTTTTTTCTAATTCGTTAATTAACAAAATATGTTACAATTGACTATAATAATATCAAAGTTGATACCATAACAATTCATTCACAACTTACATGTTTATCCATGTTTTGTCAAATTATCACATTTAGACTATTCATTACTTTTGAATAAAAGATCGGTTTCCGTATGTGAGGTTCTAACAAGTCACGCATTAATCAATTGCTAACATAAACATGGATGTACCTTAAAATATTATTTTATTTACAAATTATGAAAAGAACGCAACGCTAATATGCGTTTTTTTTTTTAAAAATAAATGGACTATGAATTATCGTTAATTATGAGAGTAACTATAATTACTAAGCATGTTTGAGTCTTTTGAATTTTCACAAAAAAAAAAAACACATTTTATTAAAAAAATAAAAAGAAAACAAAAAAAACAAAGACGGTATGTAGCAAAACTATGAAAACATATACTCATATCATTGAAGTAAAAGTCTATATTTTCAACTATGACACTTTTCTTATTAATATATGTCTAATAGATTTTTGACAAAAGGTGCATGGGAGCCACATAGAGAATTTCACTTTTCCATTTGTTTCACATTGAAGAATTAAGGAGTGACGAGAGATTATATATAAAAGAACACTTGTAGCAGCTTGTAAAAGTGGAGAAGGTGGGAGTTAAGGGTTTCGTCTCACATGTGCTAACCCAATCAACACAATAATTTTGTTTATCAAACAACCAAGGTTGTTAAGATTTTCTCAAAATTACCTTTTATAATTGTAAATGCACTACATTGGATCGAAATGCTATGGGTTATGTGGTTGGGACATTCCACTACCAACGAAAAGGAAAGAGGAGAAGTCTACGAAGACCAATAAATCCAAACGTCGAACTCGAAAAGGCAAACAATTAAAAACCAAAATTTATTAACATATTTAATCCATCAAGCAAATTGGCACTCTCTTTTCTTAGCTTCTAGCTTCATTGCCATCTTCAACCTCCAAACCCTCAAAATTTCCAACCCAAAGAGACTAAGAATCTGTATTGATTCAAAGGGAAAGACCTGCTTCCTACTTTGCTTATCCAGTTGCTTCCCATTTCACCTTTTCGCTTTATAACAGTTGGGATTGTTTCGATTTTTCGAGCCTTATCGTGGAGTTACGCGTTTCTCCATCTCTTTTCCTTTCTGGGTCAGTGATAGTATTGATTTTTTCTAGCTTATTTGATATCCGTGTTACGTTTTTCTTTTTTTTTTTTTTTTTTTTTTTCTTTTTTTTTTTTTTTTTTTTTCTTTTTTTTTTTTTTTTTTTTTCTTTTTTTTTTTTTTTTTTTTTCTTTTTTTTTTTTTTTTTTTTTCTTTTTTTTTTTTTTTTTTTTTCTTTTTTTTTTTTTTTTTTTTTCTTTTTTTTTTTTTTTTTTTTTCTTTTTTTTTTTTTTTTTTTTTCTTTTTTTTTTTTTTTTTTTTTCTTTTTTTTTTTTTTTTTTTTTCTTTTTTTTTTTTTTTTTTTTTCTTTTTTTTTTTTTTTTTTTTTCTTTTTTTTTTTTTTTTTTTTTCTTTTTTTTTTTTTTTTTTTTTCTTTTTTTTTTTTTTTTTTTTTCCCTGACTGTGTAGATAGTATTTCTTCTTATCTCAATCTTGGGTTTGTTCGAAATGGATTTGCAGACGAAGAAGGCATGGTGATGGATATTCGGTTTAATTCGTGACATCAAAATGTTTCCTATAAGGTCGGTTCTCATGTTTCTGCTGCATTATTTCATATGAGTCCCTTTATATTGCTACTGATTGAAGGGGCCTTCTTCTTGGTAGTCTTCTTTTTCCATCGATTCTACTGCCTGGAAGCTGAATTTATAAACTTGCGGCTGTTTTTGATAGCTGATCTATATTTTGGTTCCCTCGTTATCTTCTTTAGTCGGAATGCTGCTGTTCTCTGATTTGAGACAATTGAGATTAGGATACGTTGGTTGGTTTCTAATTGATCAATATAGAATGAATGGTTTCACACTCTTCGATGACAAAATTGATTCAGAACGAGTGTAACTTCCATTTTTTTAATGAATATTTTCCCGGAAAGGAACAAAACTATGGTACTTTTACCATTACTACTTTATCAAGGATAAGAATTAATAGTTGTGTCATGTATGTGCATTGAAAGAACTGAATGAGCAAGAACTTCTCGAGGAGAAGGGATAAGCTTGGGCCTACCTACTGGTTGTTTACGGTAGAAAAAGAAAATAAAAGAAAAGAGAAAAGTTCATTGGGTTTTACAAGTAGATCACAAAACAATAGAAATAGTTAGTAAACAAGCATAAAGGAAAAAGAACAAAAAACCAAAATCAAGATCGTTATTAAAAGGTTGTATAAACATGAATGTCTTGGCCAACTTAGGTGGACTCCACTAACTATTTGGGGCAACTGTTTGACTAGGGTAAAGAATCTCATAAAACATTTGATATCTTAGTTAGTAGGCATCATGGTTTGCACACATGGCCTCTAAGGCTCTAAAGTATCCCATTTGCACCTTGTCCTTTTGATTTTTGGGCCAACCTACCATCACTTGATATTTAAAACTATCTTTTAACTTCAACCTATTGATCTCAAAATATGGTTTGGAGAGCAAATTGATGTTGAATGAAGATTCTAAAAGTTAGCGGTTGATATGGAGCTGTGAAAATTGTTTGGTTTCTAATGTTTCTCCCATTCCATCATGTCTTATTATATCTTACATTGTGCGAACAGGGATTTCTGGAAAAGGCATAAGAGAAAGATTTTAATTACAGCTGGAGTTTTAGGAAGTGGGTATTTTCTTTATCGACAATATGATTATTACAGTCGAAGGCTTTATGATATCCAGAGAGAATTGGCTAATGAACGTGAAGCAGATGAGCTCATTAAGGCTCAGTTAAGAGATGCTTACTTTTTTTTCCCTTCTTTTTATCAGTATCTGTTTTCTGAGTTCTTTAACTTTTGCGTTTACTGGATTTGTGCTTGCAGAATACAAGCTCACTTTGAGAACATTCAAAGAATAGCTGATACAACGACTCTGCCTCATGCTATACAACATTTACATAGTCGGATAGAGGAAGATTTGGATCTTTCACACCTGACAGAGAGATTAATGATGGGGAAGGGTCAGCCAAACACTTTGACATTAGCGGAGAAACTTGATTTATGGGAAAACCTCAAAATACTAAGTATGAAGCTATCTAACTTTGGTGTTTGTTTATTTTTTGGTTTTTAACTGTATAAAACATACTTAGATTGTCATGGTTGAAATGTGTTTTTCCAGGCTTCACAAAGATGGTGATATCACTCTGGGCAATAACTGTGTTAAGCTTATACATTAGAGTTCAAGTCAACATCTTAGGAAGACATATGTACATCGATACAGCCCGTGGTCTTGGTAGTTCCCACTTGCTTGTAAGACCTGCTATTTTTGCCATTTCATACTTTTGTGAACTGTTTTCAGCACCGTCACTCTTGGAATTACTATGATTCTTTTTTATAACAATTACGTTGCTAGCTTTTTGTTTTTGAAAATTGTTTTTCTTTTGCATCTGCTTTTGGCCGAAACTTTATGAGAAAGTGATATTGAATATGTGCTCTGAAGAAAGAACAATTAGGATAGGTTTGGGGAGCAAGTGGTATCATAATTGGGATTTCTCCTTTAGAAGAGAAAGTTACACCACCACATCCTGGTGTTAATGACTGGGAGATACAAATTGTTTGTTACTTTTGTTTATGTTATTCTTCTTTCGTGAATTTTGAACACCTAGTGTTATTTATTTTTCGAAGGAAAGGTAGCAAAGGGCCTTCGGTTGAGTGTGAAAACTTGAAAGAAATCTTCTATATTCTGAACTTTTATGAATACAAGTAAGACAGTAAATGAGATTTGAAGGATGCACCATGGTCTAGCAAATATCCCTTCCATATTTCGAAGAGGTGTCAGTTTGCTTGGTCTCTTTAAAAACACATTTGGAGTCTTTGGGATGTGTTTGGTGCGTAGCAAAAGTTGTTGAGATAAGGGGAAAAGTCATATGACATGCTTGTTTCTTTGCTTTTTTTGTGAGGTATTTAGCCAAAGAGAAATAATAGGATCTTCTGAGAGTTTGAGAGGTCCTAGGAAGAGGTGCAGGATATTGTTAGATTCAAATCCTTTTTGTAGGTGTTATTTATAATTAAAAATTAGGTCTTATTCTTTTAGATTGGAGTTTCTACTTGTGTGGTGGGGGGGGGGGGGGGGGG
>QLSR01000225.1:1683470-1697172 GCA_031780015.1 Citrullus colocynthis
AAAAAAAAAAAAAAAAAAAAAAAAAAAAAAAAAGCAAATGATTGATATAAAATATCACGTTTCTACCTTATCTTTGCATTGCTCAATTGGCTAAGAAATATATTATCAACCAAAGGTTCAAATCCCCACCACTAAGGAAAGACTATCTTGTTTAAGTATTTGTCTTACATTTGAATCACACAGGTGCAAAGTCCTTTGATTACTGGGAACTGAAATTATTTCCTCATAGAACTTCATGCTAAGACCAAATATGATGGGTTCTATAACTTTATTGCATGATTAGCTCAACATACTTCCACTCTTTCATTTGACGAATGAATCACATGGGGCTTAAGGTACTCTTGGGGAAATGAACTGATGTTAGAAGACATTTGTATAGCAGGCTTCACGTGATATTGCCTTGAGAATTAACAAGGAACCTGGTAGTTGACATATCAGGGTAGTTTAGGAGAAAAATGTTTTTCAGTCTGAGCTCCGCGGTCAAGTAAACTGGAAGCATAGTTCTTCCAAAGCTTTGCTTGAGAATGTTTTATAAATATCTTGTCTGATTACAACCGTGATTGTATATCCAGCTATTTCAACACGTTCTCAGACGTGATTAATATTCTGTCAGTTTTCTTGGTTGCAGAAAACAATTGCGAGATGTCTTTAATACAACTGTACTTCGCGAAACTACTATACAAATAATTAAAATCTTCATGAGCACCGGAAGTCCCCATCATTGGTTGGACTACTTGATGCCCGGCGACAATCAATCTAGTATTGCAGACATGCCCTCCACCGATGATGATACAGCTGCCCCAAATTTCAATAAGTTTGACCAACTTATGATGGAAACTAGAGCAGTACTGCTAAGGTATGAGGATTATAAATCAACGGTCACCATACTGAAGATAGTCAATCTCATTAGTTCACATGCATGGAGTATTGAATGGGGATCAAGTTTGTTGTGCATCTGAGACTTGAGAGTCAGAATTGCTTTAAATCCCTCTTTTTTGCAGTCTTCAATGCTTGCTTAAGAATGCATTTCAGCTGAATCATGTTTCCTTGACAATGCATGGTCGATTCTACATAGCCTCTTGTGAACATATTTCTTTTAAGTTTTAGAATGCAATAGCATCATCCAGGTATCCATTTAGACCAATGTAAATTATTTTATTTATTAATTCATTTTTTTGAGGCCAACAGATATAAACTTTCCATGATGTTACTTTCTGTTAAAGATAACTTTTTTATTCTTGTTGGAATGTCTTAAATTTGTTATTTGGCGCTCCGAACCAAGTACATGAGTCTCCTAGGATTTATAGAGGTGCCATATATAAACTCTTTAACCTTATTGGCGTCTCTATAATCTGTATTATTTGATATTCCTCTTTGTTTATATAACTACGCTATCCCTACACCTGTAGACGTAATTAACACACTGTTAATAAACCAATATAAATCTCTGTATTGATTTTAATTGTTTACGCTTTCTTGCTTTCTTTATTTGTTGATTTCACATCAATTGTCTTTTTATGGGTTCAGTGCTGAGTTTGGGAACATCTTGGAGAGATCATTAGAAGTAGGAGTCGATGGGTTGATGGAAGAAATGGAGGCTTCACTTGCTGGAGGCAGCAGCAGAACATCAGGAATACCACTAGCCAGACTTGTGCCTAGAGTTGCTCAGATGGGGCTATTGCTCCTTGAAGATCCAATAAAAAGTAGATTCATCCAAATGATAAGAGGTATACCAGAAGTGGAAATCTTCTTTACTCTTCTTTATGCAAATATGCCTGCCTCTTAGAAAGAAAGATCATAGCATGGCTTGTTTGCACATTCTTGCCATTTCATTAGGTTGTTTTTGTTGTGGGGTTACACATCCTTGTAAAAAAGTTTCTGGTTTGGCTTGGATCCTTGAACTTTCACAATTTGAAAGAGCACTTGGGGTAACATAGTGACGATTTATTTGATAATAATCTGAAATTCTTTACATTTAATGTTTCTTGGTTCCATACTATATTGATATGAATTTATATTTGTTGGTCCGTTTTTATTTATTTATTTATTTATTATTATTATTATTTTAAATTTGTAACAGATCTTTTTAGTTTATTTCTTAAAAACTATGTCCATCCTAAAGAGTTGATGAAAATAATGTATTTTTGATGTGGGAAGAGAAACCTGTCTACCCCTTTAAACTATTTACTTCATAAATGGCTTTGTTTAGTAGATAGAGTTTGCAATGTAGAGATAATTTGCTTTGGCTTTAAAATGTGGATTTATAAAGATAGTTTAATTGTTTAAAATGTGAATTTCAATATTAAAATGATCATAATTCAACTGATCCATACATGCTATGTTAGCAATCAAGAGGTTTATGGTTCAAATATCTCATAATCTTTTATTATAATAATTTTTTTAAATTATTATAATTCATGAGAAATAAAATAAGATACGACATTAACTTACTAAAATATATATGAGTTTGTATAAAATTCATAGTTTAATCAACTTTTTTTTTTTTTTTTTTTTATTGAAAAACATTTTTATTTGATGAAGATTTCTCACTTACAACTAATACTAGTGAGTAAAAAATGAAATATCACAGTAATCAGTTAATCGGTTAATTGTGGTTGTATATCTGCCCATATAATTTTTTTTCATTGTGAGAAACATATAAGTTGTATCTTATTATTATTATTTTCGAGAATCATATAAGTTGTATATTAAACCCTATCTAAATACAATCATAATTGTATTAATAATTAGGGTAAACATTAATTTATATTTCTAAACTTTGAGGTTACATCAATTTCAATCCTAAACTTAGTTGTATCAATTTAAACCCCAAATTTTCATTAGTGTATCAATTTAATATTTGTACTTTCATAAGTACAATCTCTAACTTTCATAAGTATATCTATCTAAATCTTCATTATATTTTATTTGGATACACTTATGAAAGGCTAGGGTTTAAATTGATATACTTATGAAAGTTCGGGATTTAAATTGATACAATTATTAGTTTAGTTGATATAATTATTAATTTAGAGTTTAAATTGATACCACCTTTAGAGTTTAGGGATATTATGAATTTTGAAATTGTTTGAAAATCTTGAGTTGTTGCTAAATACACTCTAATTCTCTTTAGAGCCCATTGGCAATTGAGCTCGCAAATACAATTTTCAAGGGACAAGGTGCATCATGATTTTTTATAAAAATACAAATTCTCGCTCATTGTAAAAACTTTGCAATCTTATGACTTTTTTTGAAATGAAATCGCGTTCAGTGTTTTATAGTTATGTGTAAGAACTCGGAACTCGTGTTTGTAAATTGACAATTTAAGGTTTATAAGTGATTTATGAGATGAGTAAAATGTTAATTTTCATTATTTTTAGAATTTTAGTTATGTGAGCGTAATCAAAATAATCAAACATTGACTAAAAGTGTTTTCTTTTTTTTTTTTTTTTTTTAAGAAAAAGAAACTAATTTGGTTTTATTTAAATCATAAAAAAATTCCAGCAAAAAATCAAGTCCAATCATATTCATGAAATTAATTAAAGTATTGTTGGCAATCATGGCATACAAGGATTTAATCTGCACCAGATATTCATTTGTATGGAAGAAAGGAAGGAAGACGAAGACAAGTCAGACGAAGTAAATAACGATGAGCTCACTCACAGTAGCGGCTTCTTCTTTGAGCTCCTCGCCCCTTACCCAGTTCGCTTCGAGTTCATCCAATAACTCTCTCAATCACCCAAAACTCTTACTCAAAATCCTTTCTAATGCTAAAGCGCAATTTCCAATTTCATTCAAATATTCAAGCCGGCCTTCAGTTTACAGGTTACCGAGATTGAAACCCTGCGCAGCTTTAGACGAAAAGGACCCAAATGGAGCAACCCCAGTTCTCGTAGAGGAAGGGAGTTCCAGCAATGTATGCAATGTTTTTGCTTTTGATATTTCTTTAGTGGCTAAGATTTCTTGTTAGTATATTGATTTTTGCCTTAGACATTCAGTGACGTTTTATGAGTTCTATTGAAGCTCTGTTGGGTTATCGCCGAATTGCACGGGGATGATGTCCTTTAGGAGTTCAATTAGGAAGCGAAAGTTCAATTATGTTCTATTGAAAACTTGTCTTGGAGAATGAAGTGTGTTCTGTTCTTTAGGCTGTATGGTCAACATTTTCTTCATTTCTTTTTTGTGTTTTGGTTAGATGATGTAATACTAAATATTACCTTCATCCATTAGGTCAATCAATTATTTAAAATGGGATCAAAGACTATGAAGCTCAAACAATATTCGGTTTTTTAAAATTGAAATTCGATCCAAGAATGGTAATCCTAAAGAGGCATGTTGAGAATCCGCATAGGAAAAATCAAGGGACCTCGTAATGTTTATAAGGTAGATGGACAATTCTATTCTCTGCCAATTGATTTTAATATGAAACCTGTGTTATTGTGTTATCTAATAGTTCTTTTGTAACTTCATAGTTCAAATATAAGTCAACTAGCACTGTACATAATAGATAATCTATATGACCAATTGACTCGTGTAGATTGTGGATGAGGAAGTGGAAAAGAGTGTCAAAGTGCTAAAAAATGCGGCAAAGACAAGAAAGGTAGCAGCGGAAGAAGTTTTGTCTGCTCTTTCTGTACTTGAGAAGGCCAAACTTGACCCTTCAAAGTTCTTTAATACACTTGGTGGAACAAGCTCTCCTGGTAGAACCTGGATGCTTATTTTTACTGCCGAGGTTGGTTTTATTTCCGTTTCTTTTGCTAATTAAGAAGATTTAATCACTCTCGTTTTCTAAATACTGGATTTTAGTACTGAATTGCAGAAAAAATTGGCAAAGGGGCGGTACTTTCCTCTCACAGCCATCCAGAGGTTTGATGCTGCTGTAAGTATATCTGTCTTTCTATCTGGACTTGCCATATGATTGCTACATTTTCTCTTTGAAAAGATTGCATAAATTTATAAATTAACAAACCTTAATGTGCACTAGGAACAAAATCCTAGGAATGCTCTCATTGATTTTCCAGATCTTTTTTCTTGAAACTAATTAATCATTGCCTGAATTTTAGGGAAAAAGAATAGAGAATGGAGTGTTTCTGGGACCTATTGGAAGCTTAACATTTGAAGGTAGACTTTCGTGGAAGACGAGAATACTAGCATTCATTTTCGAGCGAATTCGAATAAAAGTTGGACCTTTAAACCCTTTAGAGATTAGTCTTGGTCAAAAAGAAGAAAGGGAGCTGAGCAACAAGGATCCTTTCTTTATCTGGTTTTATGTTGATGAGGAAATAGCTGTTGCTCGTGGTAGAAGTGGGGGAACTGCATTCTGGTGCCAGTGTCGCCGTGTCAATACTTAGTTATTCTCCATCAGACATTTGACTTTCTGCTTTGTACATGTCGAATATGTATGCTTGTATCAAATTATCATGTAGCTCGACACTGTCATATTCAAATGTTCAGTGTGCTATATTATTAAGAACGTGTACATCCTTTGAACTACCTTCTCTCATCTGAAAGGTTGCAATTGTCATAAATCTTTCAAACCGGTCTACATGAATTTCACTTCATACTGTCCTATTTGCCAACTCTGAACGTAGCAATTATTTATTTATTTATTATAGAGCATACTATTTGCAGCAGCAGAAAGTTTCATATGATTTTCAGGCTGCTTGTTAGGTAACTGCCACTTCTCTTTGGATATTTCTCGGAGATACAGTGTTTGAATGTAGCTTGGACAGCAATCAAGTATTGATTCTGTTAAGCTCACCTTATCTTTCTCCTTCTTTCTCTAGAAGTTGGAGGCTGGTACCAATGATCGTCTATCATTTTGGCGGTTCAAGTGTAGTTGAGGCATCCTTTTAAATTTTATTTAATTGTTATGGCAAGTTAACAAAATATCTTATAACCGTTGAATGATTTTTGTAGACAGCAACAAACAAACCTAGAAATGCTCAGCTGTCCGATGAACCAACAAATAATCTGCTCTTTTGAGTTCTGCGCTGATTTCATCTTGAGGAGTGAGGGATAATTTAGATGCAGTCAGTTCAGAAGGGCGCAAAGGAGTTTGTATTTTACTCTTGTTATTCTAGTTTCTTTCATTAATCCATGCTTTTGTATTAAATGATTAAAATGGCCAAAAAAAAAAAAAAAAAAAAAAAGAAAAAAAAAAAAAAAGAAAAAAAAAAAAAAAGAAAAAAAAAAAAAAAGAAAAAAAAAAAAAAAGAAAAAAAAAAAAAAAGAAAAAAAAAAAAAAAGAAAAAAAAAAAAAAAGAAAAAAAAAAAAAAAGAAAAAAAAAAAAAAAGAAAAAAAAAAAAAAAGAAAAAAAAAAAAAAAGAAAAAAAAAAAAAAAGAAAAAAAAAAAAAAAGAAAAAAAAAAAAAAAGAAAAAAAAAAAAAAAAAAAAAAAGAAAAGAAAAAAAAAAGAAAAAAGAAGTCAAACAAATATAAGGAAAAAAAGGTTGAAGAGTTGAACAATCGATGAAATAGATGCATATCACTCCAGGGTAGCAAATAGTATTCAAACACAAACACCTCCTATGATTTTGAAACCTATGAATTTGTTTAACGTTGACCATCTGTATTCTTACTGTTTCCTTTGACTGAATAAACTTGTTCGTGATGAAATATGGACATTGGATGAGACATCTTATTACTTTTTTGCAGCTAAGGACCGGACGTAGCTCAGACTCCCCTTGAAGTAGTTGACAAGATTTTCTCTGGGTGGAAGGGATTCTTTGATAACTGGAATCTGGATGAAGTTTTGAGCCCATTCATGCAGGGATGGGAACCTCTCTTTGTCAAACACGTTCATTTCTCCCACTTCATCCAGAACATTGAGCCAGTGGCAGATCCAACCTGCAGCTAAATCTAGATAACCAATTTGCTCTCCTCCAAAGAATTTCTTTCCTTGGATTTCTTTGTCAAGCAGTCCCAAATTTTGTACTGCAGCCTCCACAGCCTTCTCCTTCTCTTCTCCTTCAGCCCGGCAAGCTTCCCACGCACCGAACACGCCCTGTGTTCAGAAAAGTATGGTGAGTATGCTAGTCTGATGATAAGCCATGATCTTGCGAAGTTGCAGATTTGAAGTGCAGACAGTTTTGTTGTCGTTATCTGAAACCACCCCATTTAGTTTGAAGGTCTAAATTTTGCAAAACTAAAGCTCGCTGGATAATCACTTGGTTTTTAGTTTTTTGAAAATCAAGCTTATAATCATTCCTCCCACCTATAAGTTTATTTGTTTTGTTATCCTTTTCTTACTAATGTTTTAAAAAACCAATCTAAGTTTTGGAAACTAAAAAGGTAGTATAAAGCTTGTTTTTGCTTTTGGAACTTGAATAAGAATTCAAATGTTTCTTAGTAAAGAAACTAGGAGGAAACAAGCATATAAATTTCAAAAATAGAAAACTAAAAAACGAAACAGTTATTAAACATGGGCCTAAGCTATTGTGTTGTGTACCCGAATTCGTTCATAGGACCACAATTTTATGCTATCAGATTAACAAACTTCAGAACATGCTATCACTGAATTTTTATCCTTAAAACTTCTTTCAATTTAAATTTCAGGACTCGGAGGCGGGAAAGTGCATGGAGCAAAAGGACTATGGTTTGGTTACCTTCTCATCTAAAAACTTAGCCCAGAAGCGAGCATTGGCTCTGTCATACGGATCTCCAGGCAATATTGGGTTCTCCTTCCACGTCTCGTCGATGTATTCGATAATGAGAAGCGACTCGGAGATGGCTTTGTCATTGTGCAAAAGCACAGGTATTTTCTTGAGCACAGGGTTGGACTTGAGAAGCAACTCACTTTTGTTTCTCAAGTCTTCAGGTATGTACTCGTACTCAATTCCTTTGAGCTTCAAGGCCCATTCAACCCTTATGCAGAATAGGCTTGAAGCTGACCCAATTATCTTTGCCTCTGCCATTGTTGGTAATCTTTGCATATCTCCTTAGGCTCAAATCTCTTGCCTTTTATAATCTCTGTTGCTTCTGGATGATATTATTGTTATTTGTCTAATTTTTACCTTTCAAATGTAGGAAATGGCTTCTTTGACTAGGATCTGGAGTCAAAGGATTGCGTTAATGAGTTTTTAAATGAGGTCCCATCTTCTTTGAAACAGAAAACAAAAACTTGTTTTTGAAAGCAGCCATCAAATGAATTACTTTCCATTTTCTTCTTCAAAATGATTATGTTTACTAGTAAACGATCTTAGTTTTTAAAAGTAAATTTGCTATTAAATAAGGGGTAAAAGATCATGTAGAGAATTGATACAGTATATATGGAATGAATGAAAATTGGAGCTCCTAGATCTGATCTGTTAAGTGTTACCCTTGAAAGATTCAGAGTCAAGCATGTCCATTTGATAAAGATATGTTTGAAATTTTGATTCTTCATTGCAACGTCATTGCTTGCGATATGATATTTTGCTTCTCTCTCCCTTCTGTCACTTTTACATGTTTGATTGAAAAAGTACTCGGTAACATTTCATTTCTAGCGATAGTTTTAAATTAATCACTTTTTATAGGTTAAATTTATACAAAAAAAAAAAAAAGAAAAAAAAAACGTCTTAAGTTTTGAGTTAGATTTAGATTTTAATTATGCTCTTTTACTTTTACTTTGAGAAGTTTTGTTTTTACTCTCTTCAAAGTGTACTTTTGAACTTTTTGAAATTATTTTTTTTAGATATATCTTTTTTTTTTTGGTGAAATAAAGAGTGAAAATTGACTTCACAATTGATCAATAATTTGGAAGGAAGTATGCAATATTATATATAATTATGTAGAAGACTGATTTGTTGTTTCATATCGTGAAAGCCTTTTAATGTTCACTTTAGTTGTAGTTTCAATTTCATCTTAAATTAAAGAAAAAAGTGGTTGAAGGTGGTTGTCAGAGTTTGATTTCAAAAGTGCCAATAGTCATTGATGCCAATTGTTGCGGGAGTTAACATTTGTGGTGGTCGTTAGGGCATGTCGTTGGCGATAATTGTCACAGGAGTCGTCGACAATGACTAGTAGGTAATAGAACGAAAATGCTATAGAAGATAATAATAAAAATAATCTTTAAAATTGTATGACTCAGTTGGTATTAATAAAAAAAGAGATTTATGAAAAGTAATATAATACAAGATTTCAAAATTCAAATTAAAAATTAAAAATAGAAAATTCTTTAGATATGAATTTGGAGAATTTTCAAACTAAAAAGTGCAATTAAAGGAGCCGATAAGGGCTTCTTTTTTTTTTTTATATCCGTGAGTGTTCGGGTTAGCTTACAACATTTGAGTGTAAAGGAAACTTATAGAAAATTAATTTTTAGATAGGTGGCCACCGTAGATGAACCCTTTGACCTCTTAGTCATTTATTATTGGAACTATGTCTCTTTTTTACCACTAGGCCAATAAAGGCATTTTTGAATTAAGCAAATATGCATACACGTGTCCTCTCGTACATTTTGCAATAATTCAAAAAAATGATGTATTTTACTATTTGTTTATTTATTTATTTTGAAAGGGAGGTGTAATGAGGATTGATTTTCCTAAATAATAATGACATGGGCCGTGTGCATCGGCCCAACTTTTATTCAAATCAAATGAGAATGAAAATATTATGAACCCGACTTGCTCCATTGGTGTGGGAAAAAAAAAAAAAAAGGGAAAAAGAAATCCTTGAACAAGCCGAAAGTGGCTGCTTTACCACGCTCTCGTCTTTCTCTCTATCTTCAACGGCTTTCTTTAAGCTACGAACTGAACTGCACACTCACCATATCCAAACCCTAATTTCCTTCGACTTCCTTCCAGAATGGTACCTTTGAGAATTCTTTTCTCTCAACCTATGTGTCTGGTATGAGAAGGATACCGGAGGAGGTAAAAAGACGTTTTGAAGTAGTAATTTGTATGCAGCAATGACTGAGCTCGATCCATCAAAGAAAGTGGCCGATAGATATTTAAAGCGTGAGGTTCTCGGAGAGGGTACCTATGGTGTTGTATATAAAGCCATTGATACTCAGGTAGGTCTTTGCCCACCCTTTTTTAATACGATTCTGCATCAAGATGATATGCTTTCTTTGCGTGAAAATTTAATAACGCTCCGATGACTTTGGAAGAAATATATGGGAATAGAGAAGAGACGGGTAATCTGAAAAGTTTTGCTAAAATTAGCTGTAATTGATTTGACGATAATTTTGAGATTGCTACGGCAGCTAGGAAGGCGGAATATGGCGATGGCTTCTGGAGCTATTTGGAGTATTTTTTTTTTTTTTTTTTTCGAGTTTGGTCACTTTGGTTATGTTTCAATGTGGTGGAGTGTCCGGTTCTTTTGCCCTAGGATATACTAAAAATTAAAATCAGATTTGTTTACCTGAAATGTATCCAAGGCGTTAGTTCTTTTGTTTACTTGAAATTCTGATTGTTAGGTGCTTGAAAATCGAAAATTAAACTATATACTCAGTTTCTATTAAATCAACAAAATAAGGTTTTCAACTTGATTTTCCAACTTCCTTTTTTACTTTCTAGACAGGCCAGACGGTTGCAATTAAGAAAATTCGGCTTGGGAAACAAAAAGAGGGAGTAAATTTTACGGCTCTTCGAGAAATCAAGCTGCTTAAAGAGCTCAAAGATTCAAATATAATTGAGTTAATTGATGCATTCCCTCACAAAGGAAATTTGCATCTTGTATTTGAATTTATGGAGACAGACCTTGAAGCTGTTATACGCGATCGAAACATATTTCTTTCCCCAGCTGACATAAAATCATACCTTCAGATGACTTTGAAAGGCCTTGCTTATTGCCACAAGAAATGGGTTTTACATAGGTATCCAAATTTTTTATAATACTATTACTATTATTTTTACTGTTTAGCCCGTTCAAATTATTTAGCATCTGGATACCTGTTCTTTACTTTCTTTTTATAATATGCCTACTTGCACTTTACAGGGATATGAAGCCAAATAATTTGTTGATAGGATCAAATGGTCAACTGAAACTTGCAGATTTTGGTTTAGCTCGGATATTTGGGAGTCCGGATCGTAGATTTACTCACCAGGTATACTTCTTCTCCCTCTTTTGCATTATTGATAAATGCAGGTAAAGATTTCTTGTTTGAAATCCCTCAATCTAATTTGTTATGTTAGTAGCTGTTGCTTTTAAAGCTGGTCGTATTAAATGGCCTGGTGATGTATTAACTACTATGGACGGACTTGTTTTTTCAATGAGAATAGTACAGGCTGAGAACCCATCCTCATTCTATTGTGGTCAGATATTTTATCACCGGTGTTTTTTAAAGCACAAGGCACAATAAAGCTCAATAGTCTTCTGGGGCTTAAGCACAAGGTGCAAAAAAAAGAAATGCGGACTTTTTATTATGAGGTGCACTATGTGTAAAAGTACTACATTAAGAAGAGAAAGCATAGTTGAAGTTGAAATATTACAGAAAGACGAAAGACCCCTAAACACAAGAAATTTTGCATTTAGGCTCAGTAAATTAGATTTTTCTAGTTAATAAAAAAGGAAAAACCCTAATCAAAACTATTTTTAAAAAATAATGAAAAAGCCCCAAGGCCCAGGGCCTAGAGCCTTGGGGCGCCCCTTACTTTTTGAACCTAGCCTTTTCAATGCGAGGTGCTAGACCTGTGCCTTGAGCTTAGGTGTGCGCTAGAGAGAACTTTTTAAAGAACTGTTCATCACCATCCCTGAATTTCCATTCATCTCAATCTTAACACACATATCTGCAATATTTCAAAATAGGTGTTTGCCCGATGGTACAGAGCACCTGAGTTATTGTTTGGCACTAAGCAATATGGTTCTGCAGTGGATGTTTGGGCAGCAGCTTGTATTTTTGCGGAACTACTACTTCGTCGTCCTTTTCTTCAGGTATAGACATGTTTGTAAATATAAACGATCCACATGATGCTGGCTGGTGCGATGATGTCTATACCATGAATCATATTTACTCCTCCCTTTTTCTGCTTGTGATATGCAGACTTAACCATGTAAATAACTGTAGTATGAACTTAGTCTCATGTATTAACTAGTCTTTCTATTCGTAGTGGTTCCATGTTGGCATTCAAATTGGGATGAATAATGCAAATTATGAGAATTTCATGTTGTGCTCGTTCTGTTTACTTATTTTATTTTTTTGTACCAGAAAACTCATTTGACTTCAATGCGAGCCCTCTCTTGATAACAACCAACCAACCAATGTATATTTTGAGCTTTCGAATTAAGCATGGTACATCCACATGGTTCTGTACTTACAAATCAAGCTTAGAACTAGTTGCATACAATAAATTATTAAGCTTCTATCTATTTTGGATAATAGATTGTCCCGTGGGATTCTTACTGAGTATGAGTCATATCCTATGCCATGATAAGAATGTTTTTATAAACACGGAGAGTCTTGCATTGCCTACAGTGCATTAGACTTTCCAAGTATATTTTAGTATGTGAACTGATTTTGCTAATACCAATTTAGCTCTCAAATTTAACAACCCTTACTCTCTTAGTTTATTAAGCTTATAGTTGAGCAGCCTGCGTCTACATAATCTGTGTTTAGTTTCTTGGAAGAATGGGCTGTAGAAACCTGAGTTTTGTGTAGATGGTGTTGTTAGGATGTGGTGTAAAGGTAAGTTTCATAACTTGTAAGTTTAACTAACCCATTTTTTCTTAACTTCAAGTTACCTCCAGATGTTATTCGTTTGTCCATTTTTCGATAACTATACCCTTCTGAGAGCCCTAATGCTTAGTCACTGACAATTATATAATGTTCTATTTTGAACCTGTACTTGCATATTGTTCTTGGATTTGTATCATTATGTAAAATAGACTTATGTTCAAATTTTAGTTTCCTGGTTTTCTTTTGATTGTATCTTAAATCATTTCTGTCATTGACAGGGTTCAAGTGACATTGATCAATTAGGGAAGATTTTTGCAGCATTTGGAACTCCTACGCCTTCACAATGGCCTGATATGTTATACCTACCTGATTACGTTGAGTTCCAATATGTTCCTGCACCTCCTCTACGATCATTGTTTCCTATGGCTAGTGATGACACGCTGGATCTCCTATCAAAGATGTTTGCATATGATCCAAAATCTAGAATTACCATTCAACAAGCATTGGAGCATAGGTTTCATTTTTAATATATGAAAATATAATTTAGAAACCTATAATTGTTTTGGATACATTTCTTACAGTTTTTCCTTTTTAGGTACTTCTCATCTGCACCACTTCCCACAGATCCTAGTAAGCTTCCAAGGCCTACTTCAAAGCGTGAACCTACGAACTCTCGAGTTTTGGACTTAAATTCAAATGAGGGTCCTACTGTCCTCTCACCTCCCAGAAAGTCGAGAAGAGTAATGCCAGAGCGTGAGGCTTTTGAAGGAAATTCACATCGAGCTGATAGGCTTGATGACCATGTTAATGAGGTGCGAGAGGTAGCTGCTGGAAATTCAAGCAAGAATGAAGCAGTGCCTATGTCGTTGGATTTTTCTATTTTTGGTGGAAAACCTCCAAATAGACCTACAATTAACAGGTAAATTTTTCTCATTCTGCAACAATAATTTTCTTGTGTAAATTGCTAAGCCGATTGTCTGCCTTAGCTTGAAAATGGTTTTGAAGCCATGGTATATAGGTGGTATGGACCTTGAATCTCATAGTCTGAGTTTGAATTAATTGAACTTGGACATGTCATGGGATAGTAACCAACCCACCCCCCCC
>QLSR01000225.1:1697478-1714365 GCA_031780015.1 Citrullus colocynthis
CCCCCCCCCCCCCCCCCCCCCCCCTCCTTTTAAATAAAAAATTATTTATGAAACAGTGAAAATTCTAATCATATTGACAAAAGGTAACAACTTAAGGACAAGGTGGAACCCTCCCTAAGAAAAAACTATCATGAAAAGCCTTCATAAAGTCAAGGCTATAGCCTATAAGAACGCCCAAAATCATGGAATAGTAATCTTACAGGTCCCCATTATCAGATATACAAGCTGGCTGTTTTTCTTAGATAATAATAAACAGTTTCATCGATTGAATAAAATTTTTGAAAGAGATGTTTTAAGATAGTTGGACCAAGTGTTATTGTGTTTTGATTGTAAGTACCTTATTGTGCAGCATGTAGTGTATTTCTTTGATAACTAACTGCAATATCAACATGTTCAATTTTGCATTAGTGATATAGGTAAGGAATTGGTCATGTCCCTTGAGCTGTTTGCTTTGAGTTTTTCACATGGGAAAGCATATAGTAATAGTTCTTGAATGCACATGGTTGCTCCATCTGGATGGCGCGTCCGCATGGGCATAAAACCCCTCTTTGGGTAACTTGTATACCTCCCAAGTCCCAACATGGGATGGGGGAGGTGTTGTGAAATCACAACCCGTGGGCATAATATGAAGCCCACATGATCATAAATTTAATAACTGATGTATTTGAGGATTAATTAATTCATTTTTAATTAATAAATGGTGACAAATTAGTTCATGAATCAAAGCCTACCGAGAGGAAAGATGCAGAATATTTTCATTTTTTTTTTTAATAAGAAACTAAACATATCATATATCATTTAAGCATGCACGTGGTTTCAGGACACCTAGAATTCTGAATAATTTTTTTATTCCCACCTTTTGCAGTGCTGACAGATCACATCTTAAAAGGAAATTAGATCTTGAATTCCAGCAGTAAGGAGATTTTGTATCAGTGTACTGCAATATGAATTCGGCCTTTGAATTGAATGCTAGCCTGCATTTATGAGGTACAATGTCTTTCGAGTTTGTTCGAACTTGAGTTATTCTGTAGTTCTCCCCCACCCCCCACTTTCCTCTTCCCAGCTAGCTAGTTTTTTAAAAGGTGAGTATTCTTCTCGATTGAGTATGTTTAAGCAGCTTTGTAACTCTGTTAATAATGCATCTCTTGTAATATTTAGATCGGTTCAAGATTTTTGGTGTCTGATATTCAATATTCAGTATCCCTCTTTAGTTGGCTGAGTTAAAAGGAATTTTGCTGAATATCCTCACGTGATTGCTATTTGGTTGTCTTCTAGGGCAAATTGTGGAATTACTTCCCAAGGTAAAGACTGCCGGATCGTTTATCTTTTACCCTCTTATCCCCTTGAGCGACTGCTAAATTATACCGGTGTTTCATCATGTAATTTTTACATATAGCTAACTGAAGTTGATTCATTTGATCTCTTATCAAAAATATTTGATGCCTCTGCCTTTGAACCATTTCTGCTACAACTCGGTTTTGGGAAGTGTAACACTTAACAGCTTCGAAGCATTATTCAGTACAGTAACAAAAATGAAATAAAATTTATACATTGTGCAAAGATTCACTGATTTTTCTTCTATCATATGTGTGTGTGGTGATTACTATTTGGTTAGTTAAGGCACTTTGGAGAAAGAACTTCCACAGAAGTTTAGAAAGCTTGCTATGTTTCAATAGGTAAGGGAAACGAGAATTATCTATACTGCTTGTAAGACTGCCAAAATCTGCACAAGGTGAAATAATTTCGAATCTTCTAGAGGCTATTATGATTATTATAGAAAGATAATTTGATTTACTTCTTACATGGTTATGCGTAGTATTTTCCTCTCATATCTATTAAATATGTTGTACTAGAAAATTGATGACATGTTTTGATATGTTTATGAGTTATTTTTTTGAGGTTTGAAATTACTAAGGAGCACACTTTTTAATATGGAAATCGTGTTAGAAATTGTGTTAGATATCATGTTTGAAACGTGAAACATTAAATTAATTTTAAATGATTAAAATATGAAAATCGTGTTAGAAATTGTGTTAGATATCATGTTTGAAACGTGAAACATTAAATTAATTTTAAATAATTAAAAATATGTTTAAAATATTAAATTAATTTTAAATGATTAAAAATATATTTAAAATATTAAATTAATTTTAAATAATTAAAAAGCATGTTTGAAAGTGACATTGAAGATTACTCTCAAACGTGCTTTTCTTGTCGGGGCAATTGAATGGACCATAAGTTATCTCAAGCAAGGATCCTTGAGAAAGCCCCCTTTTTTATTATCTTTTTTCTTCATATAGGAGATAGCGTAACATGTCTCGATGAAACTCCTAAATCATCTTTTGCTCCTTTGATAAAAGAATGATCTCAATTTTGGAAAGATAAACGTTGTCCCGGTCTTGTCCACCTTAGCATTAAACAGTTTCTTGAAGTGGGCAGTTTGATCATATGAACTTCGATAGATAACCAGAAAACAGATCTTTGTAATACATAAAGGTCGCTCTAGAATTGAAAATGTCCCTTTCAGAATGAAATTTCAAACTCAATACGCTGAAATATTAGGTTGACTTCAAATTGTTCAACAATGACATGACAATGATGTTCCTTGTTAACCTCATTTGTTAACCTCATTGTGCCACATACAGAGGGACACTGAAATCCTGGCCTCTGTTTGTAGCCTCTTCAGCCTGAAAAAGAAGAACTTAAAAATATAGCAATTTTGAGGGAGAAAACTCATAATAACCAATGAACAGTGGTCAAGGTTCACCTGTTTGTCCCAGTTTGTGCGAATTGTTATTCCAAGAAAAAGCACCACTTGCACTAGAAAAGCAGATACAACACCCAACCAGAGTCCCTACAGAAGAAAATGGTTTAGGGGCCAAAAACAGAGTTAAAAGATTAAGAATATGGGAATGTCTATGAAAGTGAAAAGTTGATGGGAGAGACAAGGTTTCTACCTTCCCTTTCATGTTTAAGACAAAAGCTAAAGATATGGAACAAGGAATTCCCACTAGGTAAAAAGAAGCCAAATTGATATATGCACCCATTTTCTGCCAACCACATCCTCTTGCAACTCCTGTATATATGTAACAAAACAGTTAGCATAACTTGTAATATTGAGTTTAATATTTAAGGGAAAAGTTTGGAGATTATCTTTGATTGAACGTAATCTGAGGCAATCTTACTGAACCTTTCCATCCTAATAAGCCAGACACATCTTTTCATTCTTTTTCATTCTTTTAGGTAAAAAAAATGTGACAGTATGAGAATCTGAGCCTCCGAGTTCAAGAAAAGGAGTACATGTCAATTATCGTTGAACTACGCTCATGTTGACCATAAGTTAGCCACATTTGTTGTCCTAACAAAACACAATGCTCCGCACTACAAGGACAAATTTAATAATGTTTTAAATGTTTAACAAGTGTTACATTGAGGCTCAACTAGAGAATTGATTTTGTCGAGGAGGTAAGAGACCAATATTGGAAGTTTGAAGAGATCAACCCAAGCATAAGATGATCATTGTTGGTTGATATTGAATACACCTTTTTAGGTTAAGTAATTCTATACTGGATGTCTCATAGCTAGCAAAGACATTCATGCATGTTAGGATTGACTTTTTAAGTGTTTAAAAAAGAATTTTTAAGTGCAACCAAATGTCTTCAAATAATTTGAAAGTCAATATAAACAGGCCCTTAAGCAATGACATTGTCTTGAAACTCCACAAGTCATATCAGGTGATGCAACAATGTCTGAGGCAAGATCGCACAATGGTAGATTGAGCATTCACATATATTTGGCTGCAAAATCATCACCTCTAACAAGGTCTCCTCTTCATTCATAGATGCAACCCTATCAAGTCTTGTGCCAAAGTATGGAGAAATGGGAGAGAGGTCTAGTTCAGGCCATCCTGTCATTGGGACACATGTCTGCTAGTGCTCTCAATGCCGAGAGAAGTAGTGCTTGTTAAATCACTAATCTAACCTAAAAGTTTAAATTGATGGATTATAAGAAATTTAATTATACTAATAGTTCAAAACTCTCTTTCACTTATGAGCTTGAAAATTTGAGAGACCCAAAAAGTGAGAACTAATATTAACTAGAGAAAATGATGTTACAAGGTTTTGAACACAAAACTTCTCCCGCTAAACAAATGAAATACAATATCATTTTCAGTGACGTTGGGAGCCAAGGGATCTTCATTTTGGCTTGTCCTCAACTAATGCATCTTAGTTCTTCTAGGCACCTTTATAATTTGAAATTTGGTGTTGCAATTTTATGCCTCTATGAATATAACTCATTCTTGAAAACCAATCAGAAAGGGATGATATCTAGTGTATAAGCCCAATTATTGTCACTTTGGGACACATGCGGATAGCCACCCTACCGAAAGGGGTCTCAATATTTTGCCACATACGTGGGTTCAGTCCTCCAAGGCCTGTTAGAGCTCTCTTCAACCTGCTCATGGCTAGATCTATCTATTTTGAGTCTAATAGGAAGCCCCTCCTTTTGTAGGCTACCTTGTCCCATCATCCTGAATGAAAAAGTGAAAGTCTCTTTCGGGTGTAAGACTTAGCTTGATTTTTGCTATTTCATTTTTTTTAGAAGAGCGATTGATGTCAAAGAGAGTCTTTGTTCCGTGGATGTCTGACTGGTGGGTGAGGGTATGGTCCGGTCATTCTATCAAGACATGGTCACTAATGTGTGGCTTAATCGAGTTACTATATCTCCTTTTATTTGTACACATTAGTGGGGTCATATTTCTCCACTAGGTAACTTCTTAACAAACATTATCGTCTCTTGCGTCAACACGTTCACAACAAAAACCTTCCTCCAATATCAGTGTCTTTTGCACATTGAAAACCAGTTTGCAAGGTGAAGGTGCCTAAATGCTCAATAACTAATTTCATCCTTTGTTTAGCCACTTGAGACTCCTTGCTGTATCAAAGATTCAAAGGTGACATGACCATCCAACAGGCCAAGCAATTTTCAGTTCAAGAGCCTTAAAAATGATTTTCTTATCAGTTGACAATTTTCTGATGCCTACGAGGTCACTTAACTGGAAGACACACACACACACATGAAAAAGAGCAAGCACATGATAATTAATAGGTAAAATTAGCAAGAAGTTTTTACAAAGGATTTGCAAACAATCTAATGGGATTTCTGAATGTTAATGCAAACTAATATCGATGAGTACCTGAAAGAACGCTCTGGACACCATCTAAGAAGCTAGAAATTGCTACAGTTGGCATCATAGTTGCAAGGTATCTGATAACTTCTTCTTCTTCACTATAAACTCGACCCCAGAAGTTGCGAAGCAGAATCATGAGAAATCCTACCAGAACACCTTCTGCAACCACCATTATTAACGCAACATATGCCGCAGTACGTGCTGCTTGTGGATGTCCAGCCCCCAACTCATTTGATACTCGGATACTATTATTCAAAAACATGTAAAAAAACAGGTTGAGAAAAGAGTATTTCATAACATAAGTTTTGGTTTACATGATGGCTACTCATGAAATTCTAGCAATCATCATTGTAAACCACAAGGCTTTGGTTGGTTGAAATATGAAAATTAACAAAGGAGAAGCATAAGCTAGGATGATTACCTTACAGCTGCACTAAGTCCAAAGGAAATCATCCAGAATAATCCAAATATATTAAGGCTGGAACAAGAAATTCATCTTTTTAAAGACTGCACTGGGTTTTCATAATGATTAGAAAGAATTACTTATCAATCCTTGTAGGAAATAAGATCTGCAATAAAATACCAACCAGATAGAAAGTACTGAAGTTTCTAGCTTGGGGTTAGGGAGAAGACCAGAGAGGATAACTATCATCTCAAATGTCCAAACTTTCAAGCTGTTGAAATCATATCAGCCCACTTATTAGATTAAATGACCATTTTGGCTAACAGATTACAGAACCTTGGAACTTAGTGGTATGAATATTTCATTATAATTTAAATCAAACTAGAGTTAAGAAAGTTACCACAGCATAATAGCTGAAGGAATTGAAATCCTAAGGAAAGCAAGCACATTCTGCAGAGCATCTACTGTAAAACCTGTCCATGTTTCTGAGCAACAAGAAGAAGTCTTAACATAAAGTGCTATCAGAAATACATTAATCCAATAAGAGATTGAATTTGCCAGAGCAGCTCCTCTAATTTGCAGTTCAAATTTGAAAACAAATATCCAGCATAATAAGATGTGGATTAAAGCTGCAACTCCAGAACTTAGTACCATGGGAAAGACAATGTTTTGAGTTTGTAAGAATTTCACCAGACACTGAAGCTGGCCATATGCAACCACACTCGGAATCATGTAACGGGCATATAATCCAGCTCCTTCGGATATCGCTTGATCTTGGTGCAACACAATTAGAACCAGTTTTGTGTTTGCTGTAATAATGGCAAGAAATATGCTAACAACTAAGAGAACAAACATTGCACATTGAGTGTGTATTCCCAGCATATGATATTGCTTTGCACCGAACAACTGCCCGCATAAGGTATCCAATGCACTAGCCATTCCCATCTGATTATACAACAGAGATGCAGTGAATTGTTATAAATAACTTGGTTAAGTAACAATTATGTGCACAGTTCATGGAACACTGTAGAAAAGATGGACTACCTTATGCATTCCTTCAACCTACATTAGTTCAGCTTTTACTTTTTTCTTTTTGATGATGAACTAAAATGAATAACGGGATTTGATCAGGCTAAAAGATATGATCTGGCATTGTTATTCGTTCTGGAAACTCGAACAACAGATATTGAAAACACAAATTTTGGTTCTTGACGTATAGTTAAGGAGAAATAGAGCTCACCAGCAAGCTAAAACCTGTGACTGAAACAAAAGAAGTTGCCATTGAAGCTGCTGCCAGAGCTAATTCACCAAGATGACCCACAAACATCAAAGAAATTATCTGTAAACAGTACTGTAACAAACCGACAGAAAATAAAGGCCCGGCCAACAGTATCTGTCTTTTCACTTCTTTCAAAACTTCTACTGCCTGAATGTCCATCATGTCTCCTCTTGCTTCATTAAAACCATTCAAAGGCTCGGTCAAACAGATTGTAACAAAGAACTTAGAACCACCCTGTCAGAGTCTGAAAGAAACAAAATGGAGAATTAGACTGTCTATGAATCAATTCAGAGATTCTATTCTACTTGGTCATAAAGCAACACTTTGCACTAATAACATTGACATGCCACACACGCACGATTTCATGAACGTTATACAAATATTTTCCTTGTTCAGAATATACAACAGCAAGATCCAAGTGCAGTTTCAAATCAATGTATTTAGCACAAGATCACACCCTGTTTTCACACAATTTTTTGGTTCCTCTGGCTAGAAAGGAATGGTTGTCTCTTCCAAGATTCTTCTTTCTCCAGTGATAGTTTTATGGATTTGATTTTGTCTCATGCTTTGTATTGGTGTAAATGTTATCGACTTTTTTCTGATTATAGACTTTTTGTTGAATTTCCCATTGGATTTTTTTTTAATGTAGTTTCACCTTTGGGTGCTTTTGGAGTTTCTACTCCTTTATTTCATTCATTAAATTGTTTCCCTTCTCAAAAGAAAGCATAAAATCTTTTCAAGGTTGTGTTAACCTCAATGAGGAGGGATCGTAAAGATTTGATAGGAACTCAAAGATGCTGGTCCAATTCACTATAGCTAGAAAAGGGAAAGAAAATAGGGAGTGGTAATGATTTAGAAGTGTCAACGTAAATATGGCGATGGGGTTAGGGTCTTTTAGTCTCTTTCGTAGTTAAGAATACGTGCATGAATGGAGTTAGCAACTATCAGAATATGTCATTTGTTAGATGATATAATATTAAATTTACCTTCACCCATAAATTTAAGCTTTTGGGTCAATCTATGATTTAACATGGCATAAAAGTAGGAGGTCCTGTACTTAAACTTCTGTCATGTTAGTTCCTCCCCAATTAATATTGATTTTCACTTCTGGGTCTTCTATATATTTCAAGCCCAATAAGCCCACAATTGAAAGGAGTGTTAAATAATATAATATTAAATTTATCTTCACCCATCAGCTTAAGCTTTTAGGTCAATCGGTGATTTAACGTCATCCCATATTTCTATGGCGTATGATATAATCCACTCTGAGAATAATAGATCTTTTTTTTAGAAAAATACAAAATGCCTCGTGTATGATATAATCCACTCTGAGAATAATAGATCTTTTTTTTAGAAAAATACAAAATGCCTCGTATTAATAAAGATGTCTTACTGATATGGGACAATACTTGCATCCTCAACTTGTATATAAAGAGTTGGGAATGAGAAAATCTAGTCTTGAACAGGAGTGGAATCTGTTGAAATTAGAACAAACACCACAAAAGCTTGGAGAGAATAATACTCCACAGGCTTCTTACAACTATTATGCTTAACTCTTTCCCTAGTCCAGACTCCTGAATTCCTCCTAAGAATTCTCTTTATGAAGAAAGAAATAGCTTTTACACAAGCAGCTGCAAAGCATGAGACAAGAAGAAGCTATTTTGGCTATAACTGCTCCAAATCCCATCTCACCAGATATGAAAGATTTATGAAGCATGATTGCAAATTCTTGGTCATAATACTTGGAATCAACCAACTTATAGTGGACTTGAAATAGTAAATAAAAACCATAGATTTATCTCTAAAAGAACACAAAAATCTGAAAGAGGAAAGGTCCTTCTCAAGCAGGAAAAGGGCAGAAATATTTCACACGAGATTCTTCCTTCTAGCTTCTCAAACCAAAACATGAAAAAAATGAAGTAAATTTATAATATTTTATATTAGATGTCTACCCAAAACAGGACTCCAAAGAACTCACCATTAATGTATAGGGACTTCAACATAAATGCTCACCTTTGGCAGCTTAAAGGAAAGAAACAATACGAAAGAGGTTTCTTACCCTGTTGTTGTTAAGCAAGCTTGGTGCCCTCTATTTCACTTTTTCTTTTTTCTTTTTTTCATTTCCATTATTAATATTATTATTTTATAAATTCTCACTCATGCACAGCACCAAGTGTCCTAGTTTAGGGAGGCGTGCCTTAACCTGAAAAATGACAACACTAAGATGAGGACAATTTTCCGGAAGTACAGGAGATAACTGCAATTAGAATTATGTGTTTGGTTGTTTAGCTTTCTTTTCTGATTATTGATTTTATCTAGTATGAATAGAGTATTAATCCACAACATTCTCTCCCTTTCTATTGGAAATATCTCAAAGAAAATAAGCATTTGGATATATCTTTTATTGGTGAGATTGAAGTTATAACTAAGAATGATCATCATATAAAGATATATCTTTGAATCTTATAAGCTTACTGAAGTAACATTGACTGATTCATTGGTTTCTAGGGAGGATTCATTGAAAAAATTCTCTACGCCATCAAAAAGTTTATTTGAACCTCGAAAAGTTCAAAATAATCCAGCAAATGGTCACAACCTACCTTTATTCATAAGGGAAATACTCCAAATTCCATATACTTACTGTTCTCTTACAACTTACTATCCACTGTGATCTGATGTTTATCATGTTCATTATGTATTGAATTTAAATATAATTGTACATAATTTCCCGTGAGCTTTCATGAGTAGATAGAATGATTTCCAAACACATGGAAACTGAGAAACCAACTTCGAGAGCAAGAATCTTTAGGTAGTTTTTGTCCAAGAGTCGTATTGCAAAAATGAGGCTTCTGTACTCTCATAAGGCAAGTAACTTCACATCAAGAGATTAATCACAGAGCTTCTCCACCAAAGAAAAGCTTTAGTTTCATGAGATGGCATTCACAGGAATTACTGCATCATACACTCGTTCTGTAGCCATCTTTGCCTGAAACAATGGATAAATGCATCAGAAATATCAAATTTCAAGGGAACGAAGGAAAGTTGAAATTTGTGTTTAGAGTTGTACTTCTTGGTCCCAGTTAGTGCGGATGGTAATGATAGCAAGAGAAAGTGTTTGGACAGCAAGTGCACAGATGATGCCTAACCACAACCCCTATTAAGGAACGTTTTCAAGGTTAAAAAATGGATTAGTAGTAATTATAGGAAATGAAGAGTGGAGATCACTGGGATTTTCATTTTTACCTTTCCGCCGACGTGCAAGACAAAAGCAAGCAAGACTGCAGATGGGATTCCCACAAGATAATATGATCCAAGATTGACATATGCACCAATTTTCTGCCAACCACATCCTCTAACAATGCCTGCATTTCATTTAAGCATATACAAACAGATTCTTCAAAATGCCATTACTTTGTGTAAGTAAAATGTGTATGGTTGGATCACACAGGTTAGAAAAACATCGTACAGACAGGAGGATCAAGCTATCTGCGACTGTAGAAATATAATCCCAATTCTAATATTAACAAAACGAAGAACAGTGAGATTTAGCAATTTACTCATGTCAAAGGAGACTGGCAAACAGGCTAAATTCATTGGATTCCGTACTACTTATCAAGGTTTACCTAAAAAACTCTAATATTCTGTAAATAATTTGCTGGTTTCCTGGCAGAAAATGGAGTTTCAAAACGATGATGTTTGATTTCTTAGAAACCAAATCGACACAAGTGGTGCCTTTTGGAGAATTCCTCTTTCCTTTCCATTTCATGTCTTAATACCCGACTAGAAAGTGTCATTTTTAGACAACTTGGTTCGGAAGTTGATTTTAAGGATAGGGGCTAATCACAGCCACTACAAGCTAGCTACTGGTAGAAAAGATAACACTATAAACTATGACGTTTGTTGGCACATGGTAACGAATTCAAACTATGATGGTCACCAATCAATGATTTCAAATATCTCATGAGTTTTTAAGTGTTATCCAGTTAGATTAGTGATAGTACATGGAAGCTGTGAGATTAGTGTAAATGCATGCAAGTTCATTCAAACAGACATGAATATCAAAGAAATCAGAACTAATGACAGTAAGAAAATTCAATCTTTGAATTAGAACTTGCCCTCCCAATAATCGAACGCTAGCAGAAGGCAGTCTAACTCACAAGTCACAATCATTGGATTCCACCTCTACAATTTTCAATTCAAGGCTAGCAGGGGGCAAATGAAATGAAATATATATAGAGAAGAAAAATATACGATTGTACAAGAACTACAAAATATGAACCTGAAAGAACACATTGGAGTCCATCAAGAAAACTGGACACTGCAATTAGGGGAACTATGTCCGCTACATATTTAACCACTTCTTGTTCGTTGCTATAAGCATAACCCCACACATTTCTTATAAGAATCAAGACAGTCCCAAGCAGTAGCCCCTCAATAACAGCAATTGTGATAACTACACACCCTGCTAGCTTTGCTGCTGCAGGACGACGAGCTCCTAGTTCATTTGAAACTCGCGTGCTTACAAAATACAGTAGAAACACAGAAATCTCAGTTACAAATGTATGCTATCTGTTCTTAAAAGAAATGCAAGATTCTCAGTTACCTAATTAAGGAAAAATGGAGAAAGACATGAAAATGATCACTTTGAAGTTATTGGTAGAGAAAATCGAGATTCTTATGAGAAACAGTGGCAATTTACCTAGCAGCAGCACTCAGACCCATTGGGATCATCCAAACAGTTAAATCTGTATTAAGGCTGGTAAAGAAATGTGCTGGTCAAGCTAGAGGTGGTTAGATAAAAGAAAGAGAACAAGTTTGCTGCTGAAGAACTGATGTAACTAGATTATACCTAATAGAAAGCACTGATGTCTCTAATTTTGGATTTGGGAGAAGTCCAGACAGAAGCACCACCATCTCGAATGACCACAATTCCAGGCTGTTGACAATCTTTTTGCACATTTTTAGAGAACTGCATCTTTGTGATTATGATAAAAGGAGAAACAGTAAAAGTGAGAATTACCAAACCATGACAGTTGAAGGAATTGCAAGTTTAAGAAAATATGGAATGTTGTGAAAAGCCAGCCCTGAAAAGCCAGTCCAAGACTTTGAACGTGAAGAAGAATACTTAACATAAAGTATCAATATAAATGCATTGATCCAATAAGAAATGGAGTTTGCCACAGCAGCTCCTCGAGTTCCAAGCCCAACTTTGAATACCATAACCCAACAGAGGGGGATGTGAAGCAAAGCTGCTATTCCAGAACTCATCATCATTGGGAAAACAACGTTTTGGGTCTGTAAAAATCTGTTCAGGCATTGAACAAGACCATGTGCAAAAAGGCATGGTATCAAGCATTTAGCATATTTCCCAGCTTCTGCTGAAATTTGAGCATCTTGGCCAAGTAATTTCAGGATTTGTCCTGTGTTAGCCCAGATGACTGCAAGAGGAATGCTCACAAGTAAAAGGACAATCATTGCTCTTTGCATATGGATACCCAACATATGGTACTGCTTTGCTCCATAAGATTGGCCACAAAACGTATCCAGAGCACTAGCCAGCCCCATCTAGAACATGTATTCAGATTAAGACCATTTGAGGCATCATTCTCAATTAAACCATGATTGACTATCAATATCTGTTATATTGAGACATCATGGATAGAACATAAAATTGCAATAAAAATGTTGGAATTCCTTGTATTTGTATTTATCTTATTTATGCTTTTAGCCCAAAAGGTTAAAGGAATGCACTATATATATATATATATATATATATATATATACTCTTTAACTCTACTAACACCTCCGTAGAGCCCGTAATCTAATATTTTCTCTCTAATAATAAACTCCTCTCTTTCTTTGTACGTGGACATAGCTAACACACTATTAGTAAGTTACATAAATATCTGCGTCGACTTCATAACATAATGCACAGCTTCTTTGTTCGCTCTGTGATGCGAAGTAATAACAAATAATTTTCTTCTAAAATAAGATAAGACCTCCACCTTGTGAATGCAGCCCTCCCGAAAAAGTATGAAAGCATAAAATCTAAGTAGATAAGTCACCCATTATCAGTCTTTGAGAGTTCAATCCTCCACTCTACAATGATTGGACTCAAGAAAAAGAAAACAAAAGAAACAGCCAGAAGATGTAATTTTCCCACGAAACAAACAGAAACCCAACTCACCAAGACGGTGAAACCAGTCACCGATGTAAAAGAAGCAGCCATGGAAGCACCGGAGAGAGGCAATTCGCCGAGATGACCCACGAACATGATGGAAATCATCTGCAAACAGTATTGGAGAAGACTGACCGATATTAGAGGCCCTGCTAGCCATAGCTGCTTCTTTACTTCCTCGGCTATCAGTTTCCTTCTGATATTCTCATCATTTATCTGTCTCTCATCTTTCGAATTCACTTCATCTTCAGATGTGTGGATAAGGGGTGAGTTCAATGACGAGTTCTGATCTTCCTCCTCCATCAGATTCTCTATTCATGGAGAGACCAGGGGAAGTTGAAGATGAAGGTTCCTTATAAATTATATAGGAGAGCAATACTTACTTAGCTATGCACCTAAGTTTTTCCATTAATTAATTATTAATAATAAGTGTAATTGAAATTCAAACGTTGAATGTAAAAAGAAAATTCTACTTTACAGATTTTTAACAGTTTTATTTAATGAAAATTATTACAAATTAAAAGTATAAAACTATATATAAATGTAGCAAAATAATTTTACTTTATATTTGGCATATATCATGATAGACATCTATTGTGTCTATCTGCTATATTTGTAATTATTTTTAACCGATTTTTTATTTTTGAAAATATTTCTTATATATATATATTTTTTTTTTTTGGCTCTTTTCAAATATAATCAAAGAAACTAAAATATTTACAAATATAGCAAAATTTGATTGTCTTTCTGCGATAGATCGCAATAGACCGTGTATTTTGCTATTAGTTGTAAATATTTTTAACAATTTTACCATTTAAGATAATTTTCCATTATTAAATGACTAACATACAAATTATTTTTTTTTTACTATAAATAATTAGTTTTGGGAAAAATTGCAAAAACCACATCTAAAATACAGCGGTAGTTACAATTACACCCTTAAACTTTGAATTTAAAAAATTAAGCTCTCAAATTAAACTTATGTAAATGTTAAAATTGGATCAAATTAGACATTTAAACTTACATAATTGTATAAATTGTAACATTTGTATAAATTTGGGGTCCAATTTTTATCAACTGTGAGCTCAATTTCTACAATTATTGTAAGCTGAAGGGTCTAATTTAAACACTTGTAAAAATTTAGAGTCCAATCTTTACAATTGAAAATTTGAGGGACAATGCAATTACAACTATAACCATACTTGTTTTCAGTAAAAAGAACTGAGTCATGATGCTTCGTACATATTAATCCATATATAGATATTATTTATACACAAGGCAAATATCACATGAGTACAGTAAGTTTTCACCTGAAGTGAGGATTTTATTTAATTTCTTAGGGTGTCACCAACCAAACATGTTCATACTTTCTTGTGAAACGACGAGTTAGGTAATTTGGTTGCGACCATAATACTAAAGATACCCATAACACCTGTGTGGTTTTGTGTTGGATCATATTTGGATACAAGACTCCCCAATTCTCCTTTATTAATCTTCACATCACCCAAACTTGGATAACAAGTTGACATTCCAACAACATACCCATCTTCATTTCCTATTTCATCTCCTTTTCCATAAATTGGTGATGAAGAACATAAAACTCTCCCATCCTGTTACAATTATTACAATCCAATTAGTTTTGGTTTCAATATTTTGTAGAACTCGATTATTAAAACAAAATCATTTGGTTATCAAACAACGTCTAATTAATTACCTCTCCGTAAAGGGTTGCACCAATCCCTCCAATGTGCTGATGAGCCACTCCATACACAAGAAACCCATTGTCTTCAAACATCACCTTAGATCTTTTGATAGCACCACACTCACCATCCAACTTGTTTGTGAGGGAGCAAGATTCTACATCATACTCAACCTACATACATATACATGATTAACAACAAGTTTAGTTGCTCAAGTAGCAGCTTTTCAAACTATTTATGTCGTAGGTGTTTAATAAGTCCTTAAATTTTCAATTTTAAGTTTAATACTCGGTTGTTTTTAAAATTTAAAAACTTATCCAACACAAAATCGAAAGTTCAAGCATTCATTACACACTTTTGAAAGTCCAACCTAAAACTGGAGCACATTGAAACTATCCATGTGGCTTTGAGTCTTGATCATAGGCCAGGAACAACAACACAATTATATACAGAGAGCACTCTATATACTACCAAGCTAAATTCATGGACAAAATTTATAATTTAATTTATATATAAAGATAATTTTTGTGCTACATAAAGTTTTTCTTAATAAAATAAGTTAGATGCACGGACGATAACTATATTTATTATTTTTTTAAATCAAATTTATAAACCCTAGGTTTATACCTATGCAATACTTATTTGTTTATCCACTAAGAACATTCTCAAAATCTAAATCAAAGTTTTGAAAACTGAAAAAAAAGGTACAGTCTTTTAAAACTTATAGCTTTTTAGAATTTACTATGCATCATATTCAAATGTCATCTTAAGCAAGATGAAAAGGATCGTAAAGAAATGGGTAAGAAAATTAAATAAAAAAGATAAAATCAAATAGTTATGAGATGAGACATTGATGACTTACATGACAGTCATGTTCTTGAGATATTCGTCCTGTTGAGTCCATGAATGGCTTCCAAGTATCAGTTGCATCAAAGACATAAACTTTGACAGGAATCACAAAATCATCATCCCAATCAACCCACTTCACTGTGTATTTCACATACAAATTCCGTTCCTCTCCTTCATAACCTTCCTTCACTTTACACTGAGTTTGATCGTAACAACATCTAAAACCTCCTTTATAATCTCCTAAGTCATCCTTGTTAACATTATCATACAAATGGCATTTACACTCGAGGCATCCAATTCTATCCTCCACTCCTCTAGTATCAATGACATGTACATTAAGAATCCATTTCTCTTGATATCCTAGAGGAACTTCCTCTTCATTTCCAACTTCAATTCCGTATGGGTTTGGAAGAAAATTTGATGTTTTTCTCGATTCAGTTCCCATACCATAGAAATACGATAATGTATGTGGTTGGCAAACTCCATTATTGCCGGCAATAATAATGGAGTCTGCGAAATCAGGATGTGTTGCGGTTTTGTTGTGTTGATAATATCTCACGAGTGTCCAGTGATGGAGATATGCGTCGAAAAGTGAGACGGGATTGGATTGTTCGTCCACAACTTCGGCTTCGAAGCTCTTTATTGCAATATGGCCTTTGGGAAAGTTGATATCGTAGTAGAATTTCTCAACCACTGAACCAGGAGTTAAAGTGAATAATGGGGATACAAAACTTTGGGTTTTTATGCTTTGCTGGTTTATTTCAATGCCTTCCAAGTTTGGGAATACAGTCACTATGACCGCAATTGGGAGCAACCAATGCTGAAACAACATTGTTATCTGAAAAATATATATTATCAACATAGTCAAACGATAATATCAAAACGTAATAATAATACTAATGGAGGGCCACTATATACTGAATATCATATCAAGAAAAATCTTTATATTTATTTATTATTATTATTATTTTTTTTAATTTTACTTCTGTGATATTTTGTTATTATTTATAAATATTTTAAATAATTACTCTTATTTTTATAATTATATTAATAATAAACACTTACAAAATGTAAAAGTTTTAATTTAAAATTTTAAAATAGTATTCAACTGTCTAAAAGAAATATAATACAAATACATGATAGATATATATAAATTATTTTCTTTTCTAAAATTACAAAAGGTAGAGGGTCAAACAATAATATCAAAAGGTAGGGTCACTAATTTCAACAAAATAATAACAATAGGGCCCACTGTATGTTGAATATTAATTTTTTTTTCTTTTTTTT
>QLSR01000225.1:1714877-1725913 GCA_031780015.1 Citrullus colocynthis
TTTTGTAAGTTTTGTTTTTTAAACTTGCAGCTTTGTATTGAACAGGTACTCAGAAGTTTGAAATGGAAAGTTTTGGATTTTTTTTAAGACATAAAATTAAATTGAATTGCAATAATAAAATTTAATGTCGGTTTAGAATATATTTTCAAATTTTTAATTTAAAAAATAAGTCAATTACTAAAAGTAGATTTTAAAATTTGATATTAAACAGTTTTGTTAAAATAGTTTAAATAAAAATAAATTTTTTGAAACATATTTTTTAGGTCAATCCAAATGACGCCTAATTTATATCTAACGGATTTCCTAATTATTTTATATAATATCGAATATGTTAGAGGACTTAGATACAAAATTAAAAGTTAAAAAATATATTATTTGATGTTTTTTCAAAGTTCAAATGACCTATTATATACAAAATTGAAAAGTTCATGGGTTTATTAAAAAATTTTAAAGTTTCTAAATTTATTATGCACAAAATTAAAAATTAACGAAATTAATTTGTTATTGGACTATTTTATTATCATTATATAATATAGAAAATGTACAGATTTAGTAAGGTTTGGAATGGCAAGGGAAAAAGATAAGCTTTTAACTATTTATCTAAGATTGGAGAAGCTAGTAAAATCAGCCGCATTAAGGAGCACGATCGAAAGAGTCGTTCGAGCCCCATAGTTCAGTAAACTTTCAAGAATGTGTGTTTTTATTCTTTTTATCCTTTTTTTTTTATTATTACTATCGTTATTATTCGAAATATTTTCAAATATAGAAAAATGAACTAAACTATTTACAAAATATAACAAAATTTCATTATCTATCTGCGAGATTTATGTCATCATGACACAGATAGTAGTCTATAGTACATAAACTATGATATAATAATTTTATTATTTAAAATAATTTTCTTTATTGTTTTACTTTTTTTTCTTTAAATGCATTCTAATTTCTTACTCTCCTTTTCTACATATAAAAGATAATTTTTTAATAACTTTTTTTAGAAAAATTTAATTCTCATGTGTCAATCTTTGATTGGGTTGCATTAAGAATTCACAAAGAATGGTGTAACCCCACCACACTCAAGTATATCCCCCCCTTTTTTTTTTCTTTTTTTAATTTTTTATCCTGAGATCTTCTCTTATCTTCTTTCTTCTTCTTCCCCTCCTTTTTCCACGAAATTAAATAAATAAATAACAACCTTTTTCCATGTTAAAAAAAAAAAAAAAAAAGAAAAAAAGAAATCAAAGTTTATCATTAATCAAAAACTTGAAAACTCGAGCAGATCTAAATGCTATACCAAATCCAAACTTCATGAACCAAAAATTTATAATTTTTTTTCTATAACATAATATGAGGCGATTTCTTTATATATATCTTCTCAAAGCCAAATATATATGTTCCAGTTCTATAATTCTTTTAAAAAGTTTTAATTTACTCTCTTTTAGAAATTATACTTTTCTTTATTGGTGAATAATATTAAAAAGATTTTTATATGGCATAATTTCTTCTCCAAATTTCAATTGACTCACTAAATATCAGTTTATCATGAATCAATTTTAACATCAACCAAACTTGAGAAGAAGGAAAAGGAAAAAAAAAAAAAAAAGAAAAAAGTAATGAGAAAAGTGAGTTTAATTAAACATACCGTAGATATATGAAGGACGGCAGTAGAAGAAGGGAAACCGAAGCACAGAGAAAGAGAGAGTGTGTTGTGAATTAGTTTAAAGATTTTGAAAATGTAGGCTGATGAAGATGAAGGATATTTATATATTCATCACTTTGCTTATTATATTCCATGGCTTTATTTTCTTTATTAGCTACAAATAGTATTTGTGTTCCCCTAATTATTGCCCTCTACAGCTTGTCTTTTACCTCTTTTCTTTTTTCTTTCTTTTCTTTTCTTTTCTTTTTTTTTTTCCTCTAAAAATATATATACACATAAACGTTTGGGTCAAGATGAGATGAGAGAGGAGGAGAATAAGTAAATAATAATAATAATAAATAATAATAAATAATAATAATAATAATAATAGGATAGAGATTAGAGAGGAAATATAATTTTTTTTTTGGACACTAGCACTGTTTGGGAAGCTGGAATGTAATAGAATTATTGGAAATCAGAAGAGTATTGAAAATACGTGAACACTTAAGAAATAAACGAAGATGAGATCGCGAACCATGGAAACGGTGAGAAATGAGATTGAATTGAAATCTGTCGGAACAAAATGACTTTTCTATTACAAATTGGATTCAAAACGTACAACCCAAACATTCATTTTGGATTAAATTACAATACAAGTCTATCCTATTACAATTCCTCAAAGACCTTTGTAATGTATTTGTAGGACAAAAAGATAATTTCCCTACTCAAAAAGTATTAAAATTCAAAAAGGTTGAAATAGCAAATTTTAAAATTTCATCTGAAAAAGTTTGTACATAAGAAAAGGAGATGTCTTAAAAAATATAAAAATTGTTGAAAATAATTAAAATATAGCAAAATTTTACTGCAACAGACCTAGATAGACATGGATAGATGTATATCTAGCTCTAGATATAAAGTAAAATTTTGTTATATTTATAAATAGTTTGACATTTTTTAGTGACATGTTAATGTATTAAAAAAATGTAAATAAACTAATAGTTTAACTAAAGTAAATTTAACTCAACAATAATTGGTATGACAACTTCTCTTCTTAAAGATCAAAGGTTTAATTTTTCATCGTTATAGTTGTTGCAATAATTGTAATATAAGAAATAATAATAACGTTGGAAATGAAGAAATAATTTTACCAAAATATTTTGTCGAACATTTTAGTTCACAAATTCATAATATGATATATAACCATATATTTTAATTTTGTTGGGGAAAATTTTGTTTTTCCTCCGATTTCGACGAAATTATGAGATTTTTCAAAATTTTGAGAATATTTTTATTCTCCTCGGTTTTACAAAATTTCGAAATTTTGAGAAAGTTTCAATAAATTTCAACTTTTAAAAAATTTTTGATTTTTTGTAATTAACTAGTTAGCTCAATTTAAGTTTTTTAATTTTATAATATTGATTACACACCATTTTATAATTTTACACGCTAATGTCAATTTCGACAAAGGATGAAGCCTTTTATGTGCTATTTTGCCTAATTTATAACTTTTCTCAATTTTTAACTTTATTTTTAGTCACAACTTTCCTTTTTAAAGAAATTAAATTTAAAAAAACTAAAATAAAAACCTATATTTATTTTTAACCTCATTCAAACTTTTTTCAATGAATTTTCACATCATTTTACTTCAAAGTTGAATTGATGTGAGTTTTTTTTTTTCCTTTTCCTATCCAAAACTTTTATAATTTCCACATCATTTCACCTCAAAATATTTCTAAACTTTATATTATATTGTAATTATTCCTCCATTTCTTGTTTAAATTTCTATTCTTGCATCAACATTTACACAAACATTTACAATAGACATTTAAATATTTTCTTACTTTATAGAAATTGTAACTAAAAATAGCCAGTTATAGTCCAATTAAGTAACAATCAAAGTTTCATTATCTAGTTATAACAAATTTTCACTCGATCTCTATAATTCTTCCCAAAATTTTCATCGATCTCTATAATTTTTTACAAAATTTTCGTCGATATCGATATTTTGAACCTATGCAAGATTGAACAAAATCACACCTCAAGCTTCTAGTTTCAATCTGTCCAAAATAGATATGAAACTTGGAACCAAAATAAAAATCTGAAGTTTCAATGGACAGTTTTTAAAAATAATTAAATCAAATAGTAGATTCTTTTATATATATATATATATATATATATAATCTAATGGTAGATATTAATGCAATCGAATTTTCTAGGTAAAGTCATATATGTAGATATTAATAAATAAAAAAGAGAGTTTCAGTCCAACAAACATGCTCTTCTGAGATGATATTAAATAACATGAGATTACATCTTAAAGTGTATAAAAGAATAGCGCAAATATTTCATTAAGATTAAGATTATGAAATCTCTTTAATTTTTCTAATTTAAAATCCTCAAAATATGTATATATACACACAAACAAACAAAGCTATTTGTCATTTTCAAATATTCACAATCATATATTGTTAGATTTTCCCCCCATATTATTTAACATATATTATTTGATTTGAATATGATTGGAAATTCTGAATAAAAAATTAATTTAGATTATTTAATCGTATATCTCCATCTTTCTTGCAAACGCCAACAAAAACAAGTTGGAAAAAATAATTTTTCCGTCCCTCGTCTCTATCTCCTACCTCGGCCGTATCACCATTCACCCACGCCTATTTTTCCTCGTCTTCAACCTCTGTTCACAAAAAATATAAATAATAAAAAATAAAGTAGGCATTAAAAAAATAAACATGTTAATAATTAGGTTAAAGCGTGAATATCTTGTTTCTCTTTACAATATGTATGAAAGATACAACAATCCAACTAAAATATTATGTAGCTCAAACAAAGTGAAAGGTTAAACCCGAAGCTCTATAAATAAGAATGCATTCTTTTGATCCATTGCTTCTTAAAAGAGCAAAGGAGAGAAAATGTTTGTTAGTAAAACTTAAAAAGTGCTTTTTTATAGTAAAATTTTAAATCGAATATTTAATATATGGAAATTATCTTAAATGGCAAATCTGCTGAAAATATTTAAAATTAATAGCAAAATACATAGTTTATCTACAATAGATCGCAATAGATAGTAATCTATCGTCATTTATCAGAGTCTATTACAGATGGACAATAAAATTTTGTTATATTTATAAATATTTTGATTTTTTTTTATATTTAAAAAAAGCTCTAAATAAATAATATTTACTGATCAACTATTTTTTTTTTTTTTTTTACCTGCAAAAAGAACTCTCTTGAATTCAAATAAAAAATCAAAATTTACAACAATTTATACTCATGAATTTTGCTAATGTTGATAGAAGGCATGGATTATCTTCCACATTTGAAATTAGAATGGATTTGTCGTCAAGTTTTCTATAGATTATTAATACCTATAAAATGTTAATATTAATACGGGCTTCTTTCTCTTTCCCCTTCTTGTGAAGAAGCCCATCAATATGGCATTCTATTAAGCCCAATTACTATTACAAATGTGAAAGTAACTTCTTCCCTTCCTTTTTGGGAAAGCATTTCTATGCATCTACATGAAATTCAACATTTGACTTGTTGGACTTGGATTATGCTTATGAACACTTCAAATCCAAAATCATGGATTTATTTAACACGTTATAAATCTAAAATTTATATACTATTTAAATCTAAAATCATGTTCAAAAAAAAAATAAATAAATAAAATAAATAAATAAATTTAAATCTAAAATCTAAAATAGGATATGAAAAGATTTAAAAAGCATTATAAAACTCTAATAGGTATGTATATATATATTTTGAGTAATTACAACTAATTTTATCATTTATAAGCATGTTATAAAATACGTTTTGAACAATTATATTTAAATTGAAGTTTAGTTTTTGAAATTGCTATCGAACACATATTTAAAATACGATAAAATACTAAAAAAAAAAAAAAAGGAAGATGATTAGAGAGAAACGAACATAATTTTTAAAAACATAATATTAAAAACGAACGGGTCATATGAAACCGAACCATAATTTTTTCTAAGGAAAAAATGCTTTTTATCATTTATTTTCTTCCTTGATCCACAATGAAAGTTTTCTTTTTAATTCTTTCTCAAAAGAAGAAGAAAAGTTTCATTTTAATTACCTTAAAGAAATTTCCACCTCAAATATATTGATAATATGCTCATTTAATTTTATTGTCCAATTTAAAGCTAAATTAACAAATTAAAAAGCTTTGTGCTAATAAATGTAATATATTTTGACTTACTAAATTTATTATATTCCCAACTCATACTTTCGAACAAAATTAATCAAAATGCTAATATCCTCATACATTTAATGATATTGCACATTCTAAATCTATACGACTCACATGAATTTCTTCTTATACCCTTATCCTAAATGTGTCAAAATGTTGTTCCCCTTCCTTTTAAACATGTTTAGGGCAGTGTGAACATGGAGAAAAAGCGAAAGAGAAGTTCCATTCCATTTTTGTTTTGCCTCTATACATTAAGATTAAGGTAATCAAGTAGTAACGATAAATTATTCGATAAAGTCATCACAATGTAGCTAAAATACCTTAAAAAATTATAATAAGAAAGAAGTAGAATTTTAAGATTGTGTTTCGTAACCATTTGATTTTTGGTTTTTGGAGTTTGAAAATTGTGTTTATTTACTCTTGACTCCTACCATGGTTTTCATGTTTTCTAATTAAAAGAGTTGAATTCTTAGCCGAATTGCAAAAATAAAATATATTTGTTAGAATAAAATGATATATGTGAACTAATACACTATCAAACTTAAGATATTGTGGAGGTGTCAATAGATAGTCTTAATTTTTAAAAACCACTATAATGTTTTTAAAAACCAAGTCAAGTTTCAAAAACAAGATAAAATAGCTCAAAAAAAAAAATATATTATTACCAAACTGGACTTTAGTTTTCAAAACTTGAATTGGATTTTAGCAAAGAAATCTAGAGGTGGAATGAGAGCTTATAGACCTAATTTTCAAAAATCAAAAATTAAAAAAAATAATAATAATAAATGGTTACCCAACACCAACACGAGCATAACTCAACTGACATGAACTTATATTATCAATTTCGAAGTTTGAGGTTCAATCTCTGCAATTTCAAATGATTGTCTAACGGGACCTAAATAATTTACATCCAACAGTTATAATAAGATAGTTCTATTATAACGATTGCATTGAATAATTTGTCCATGATAGCCTCCTCAGGTCAACTTGATTGGACTTAGCCTCAAAAGAAAAAAAAAAAAAAAAAAAAAAAGTTAAGTGAATATAAAGGGGACGACTTATATCCTTCCAACAAGCATAGAAGAGATTTAAGAATAGAAATTATACGATTGGGTTTATGGGTATCTATCTCTGTGGGAAAAGGTACACAAACTTTTAGAGATTTGATAATGCATTCCAATTTTGAATATAGACAAAGAGTGATCAAATCAAAGTCCATCCAGAAATGGGAATGCAAATTATAGGCCCTTATCAACTAGTCAAATCCATTATATTATTTCCAAACACCGGGAATCTCAATTTAATTACCTCCCATACTTAGCAATATGGATAAGATCAATTTGTAAGAGAATAATTAATATAAAGATTTTAAGCCCATTTCTAGCTCTTTTTATTTTATTTTATGTGGTTACTTATAACCTCTTCTAACAATCGCCTACTTTAAATGCAATTCAATACAACAATTTTATCTTTTACTCTTTCATCATTTCCAAAAAGTTAAAAAACAAACTTTGTCGGGTCATTACGATTAAAGTCAATTTTATTAAATTTAGGACCAATTAAAAATTATTATGTCCCAAAATTAAAATTTAGACACAAACAAATAAAAAATTAAAAGATGTCACGTGTCTTCAATATGGCCATTTGATTACTATGATAGACTTATCAAATTCAATCAAGTCTGAACCATAATCTATAAATTTAGCTAAAGATTTTATCTGGCCTGAATTATAAATTGGATCAGGTTGAGTAATTAAAGTCGCTTAGATCAAAGTCCAACCTAATTCAAGTCATGGTGGAAATTTGGATCAAAGAAAAGATTGAGTCTAAGCGTAAGCCTAAATTTAGGGCCCAAGCTTAGGTAAGACCCATGAAAACTTCTATAAATAAAGGTCTTGCCCTTCATTTTGAAAATGTTTGGAAGAACTAAATACCAAAGCTTCAAGATCTAAAGTTTGAAACATAGAAGCTCTGAAGATCTAAATTTGTGGAGATTAAACCTTTGAAAATCTGAAGACTCAAATATTGAAGCTATGAAAATTTGAAAATAATAACTCTCATAAAGCTCTAAAGAGAAACTATAGTTTTGAGAACAAGCTGAAAAGCTCTTAAGATGAATTTACATTCTAGAATAAACTGCAAGTCTTCAAGACAAGTTTACTTTTCAAGAGAAAATATTAAAAGACCATTCATTAAAGATTGTACGACTCACTATATAGAAATTAATACAAATTCAAAGTTGATTTTAGTGAATTCAAGTTCTTTGAAAATCTCATCCAACAATGAGTTAAACAAATAGAGAATTAAAATGGAACTAGGATAAGAAGAATTTTCAAAGATGATTCGCTACGACAAAATGAACATTCCATGACAAATGAATAGTAGCAAATTTGGGTAACAATCATTAAAGTCCAAAACATGTGTTTTTTTTTTAGAGAAATAATGGAGTTTTTCGGATTTTCCAAAATTTATGAAAAGTTTTACTGCGTTTAAAAGAAAGGAAGACTAAAGATTCATAATATTTGGCCAATTGGGAAGAAGTTATTTCTAACATAAGTTGTGATCGGAATAGTATTGATACGAGGGGTTGCCCTAAGGTTTTCGATCTATTTTTCAAATTAGACCCAAAGAAGTTGAATCGAGCCGGAAGAGACTCTCCAGGTTTGGGGACATGCTTGAGGTATGTTTAGGAGCTAGGGATTTTGGTCACCTTGGTTGAGGTGGGGCCACTTGGGTTTTTAACCAATGTCATGACTTTTTTAATATGTGGGGGTGTGTGCTTAAGGCATGACCTATATTGTGTTTGGGGTCACTTCAGTAAGCTAATTAAGGTGTCCAAATTGGGCCTTTGACCTGAACTTTTGCAATGATTATTGGACCCTTAGCATAGTTTGTTGGATTTGAGAGAGTGATCAACTAGGAGGGCCAAATACAAGAAATTAAAATTAACTTCCCTTGACGCTTATAATATTGTCAAGGTGAGAAGGGCTCGTCAGAGATATTTTATCCGACTAAAAAAAAAAAAAAAAAAATCTTAACTTTTGTAGTGTTTGGTCGACCTTGAACCCGATGCCAATTTGTGTAGTACGTACTATATGTCCTCATTTTAGCCTTAGACATGTTGTACTAAATTTAATATATAATTTGAACTCATACCAAAACCAAACAAATGGAGGTAGATATATGTTTAATTTTGTTTATATAAATCATTATATTGTTGAGTTTTATTTATTTGATTTTATGTATGTAACTAAGCTATCAATGACATTCATTGTCAAGGGGCATGTGGTTGAGTGAATGATGAAAGGTAAAAGTGGGGTGTCGACACGTGTTGTGTTGGAGGCTTTGGATCATTTTCTTCTTCCTTCTTTGGTTATGTGAATATGACACGACCACCCAAATTTCACTTTATTCAGTAAGCTAAGGTGTGATTAATAGACCGACAACATATCATCAAAAATCTAAGATAAGAAAATGTTTGTTGAGAGGATGCCCTTTGAATCTTTTAACTTTCATTTATTTTCTTTCTTTCTAATTTCTCCATGTTTTCAATTGCCAACTTGCTACTTAGGAATTAATCCATACATCTCTCTGTCTCCCTCTCAATGAGGGAAGATGCTAAATTCATATATACCACAATGTTTCGAGATAATATAATATAATAGGTCCGCCCGTTTGATAACAATCTTGTTTTTAATTTTTAGTTTTTGAAAATTAAGTATATTTTCTCTTCATTTCTTACCTAGTTTGTATCTTTGTAATAGGAGTTGAATTCTTAACTCAAATTTCAAAAACAAAAATAAGTTTTTAAAAACTATTTTTTTTTTTTTAGTCTTCAAAATTTGACTTGTTGATTTTTTAAAATATTGGTAAAAAGTAGATAACAAAACAAGAAATTTAGAGGTGGAAATAGTGTGTTTAGGCTTTTTTTTTTTTTTTTTTTGAACGAGTTACTTAAGAGAGGGATCAATAGATGTACCGAGATATCTCAACTAGGTTGACGTATTCCTAGTATCCTCATCATACCCTCATCCCTAGTATCTTCATCTCAACATGGTTTATAGGTTTAAAACCAAAAACCAAATGGTTACCGAGCAGTGCTTTAGTTTTTGGTTTTTAGTTTTTTTATTTCTCTCAATTTCTTACAATAGTTTGCATGTTTCTTAAGTAAAAAATTGAATTCTTAGTCAAATTCCAAAAATAAGTTTTTAAAAACTATTTTTGTTTTTTAATTTTCCAAACTTGGTTTAGTTTTTGAAAACATTGATATTTTATACGTACCAAAACAATAAGCTTAATTTTAAAAAAATAAATAAAAACCAAAACCGGACATAAATCATTTATTCTTATAATTTCGTGTGTTTTTAGGTTTAATGGTAATTTAAAACTTGTTTGTGTACATGCATTTCTAATTACTTATAGCGGACTAAAATTATTGTATCATAGTGTTTGGCTGAGAAAATCAAATTTGCTCATAAGCCCTTTGGAAGAAATTAAACACTTTATTAGGCCCGTTTTTTATAATCATTTAATCTCTTTAGGAGCGTTTTCAAAATTTTGAAAACTGAGAAAAAAAGGGGAAAAAAAAACTTATTTTTGAAATTTAAAGTTCCAATGTTAAAATAGCAAACTTTAAAATTACCATGACTAAGAAATTTTGTAAAACTAAGTACAATTTTAAAAAGTAAATTTATTTTTTGTCTTTCGCCGTTAATTTGTTAAAAAAAAAAAAAAAGAAAAAGAAAAATACTGTATGTGAGAAATATATCGAGAAAACTCTACTGGATGTATGGGAGATTTTTTTAAAAAAAATTACTTCATTTTAAAATATTATTTTTTAAATTGTGTTTATTTTTATTTAGTAATTTTTTTTATAACAAAAAAATTATATATATACACATGTATAATTTGACATAGGTTTTAAAAATATGGTTAGAGGGTAGATAACAAAATAATAATAATAATAATAATAAAGACTTATAAAAATAGTATTAATAATAAATTTAATTTTAAAATATAAAAACAAAAACTAGGGTTGATTTTCCATTTCGTTTATTATTTTTGATTTTTAAAAATTAAACATATTCCTTCACATTTCTTACCATGATTTGCATCTTTTTTAGGTGAAATGGTTGAATTATTAGTCAAATTCCAAAAAAAAAAAAAAAA
>QLSR01000225.1:1726160-1766690 GCA_031780015.1 Citrullus colocynthis
TCCAAAAAAAAAAAAAAAACACGTTTTTAAAAGCTATATATATATATATATATATATATATATATATATATTAGTTATCAAATTTTGGTTTGATTTTTTAAACCATTAGTAAAAACTAGACAACAAAAAAAAAAAAAAAAATTGGAAATAAAATTAATATCTATAAGCTTAATTTTCAAAAACAAAATCAAATAGTTATACCAAACGAGACCTTAATACATATAAAACAACACCTAATTTGATGTACTCTTAAAAATTGAAAAGAAAAGAGTTTGGAGATTCTTTTTCTTGAATAATAAATAATTGTAAATTAAATAGAAAGGTTCCTAGTGATAGGTTCAGACCACCTTAATGACAAGTTCTATTCGTTGAGTTCTTGTAAGAAATTGGAAATTAAATTAGTAAAAGTTTAAAATATTGTATCCTAAACCCTAATTATTGAGGGAGTGATTTAACAAGACATTCCCCACTACAAATGTCTTTTGAAAGCATATAATTTGAGTATTCCATCACACTATTCTTAAGGTCTCCACTCGTTCACAAAGAATAATATATTTATCAAACAAAATAATTAAACCACAAAGGAAACTGAAAATGAGATAGAGTAACAAATTTAGTAGCTCATTCACATAGTTTTATATATATTTATATGAAATTTGATGATTGAATTACTTTTGAGATTTATGATAAAAATGAAAATTTGATGATTAATTAAGTTAGTTAATTAGTGGTTAATTATGATGTGATGAAGATGATGGTGACTCCTCGAACCATCCAATTAAAGGTGACAGTTGTGTTTTGTGGGTGATAGAATGTGGCTGGGTCCGACGTCTAAAGTTGATTTACATCTTTGCTTTGCTCATCAAATAAGGTGCCTTCTTTCAAATTTTTCTTCTTTCAAGGAATAAATTCAAACTCCCCCCCTTCCCTTTACTTTTCTACAATCATATTCACATTATTTCCCAACAATCACAAAAATATAGCGATATAATTAATTTTTTTAGTTCTGAAATTTGTTCAATTTTAGTCTACGTTTACTTTCGATAATTGTTAAGTTTAGTCTCTCAAAGTTAATTTTTACTGAAATTGATTAAATAATAACAATAATAATAATTTTTGTGCAAAGAAACATAATATGTGAATAATATTTTCAAAAGTTGTAATAAAAATGCTAATAGATTACAATTTTTTTAAAAAAATATCAACAATAAATTAGCATTAGGAACTAAATTTAAGATTTATTGAAAGTATATAGATTAAAATTAAATAATTGAAAATACATGGACTACAATTGAACAAACTTCAAAGTATAAAAACTAAAATGATATTTTAATCTTAAATTTACCATAACCCTACAATGTTTAAGTTTTTTTTGAATCAATTGGTGGCTTAACCTGATATGATCATAACCTACAAAATCCAAATGAGCATTAGGTGCAAAGAAAAAAAAAAAACAAAAGAAATTAGGTAAACCCAAGGAGAAAACATTTTTAGGGACATATTGAGTAAAATTAAGAGACTTCATAATCTATATAAATGCATGTTACTCCTCTCATTGCCAAGGGATAAAATTATCAATATTTATCTATAAGCTAAAAGGTTATATTGTAAATTTAATTATATATCTATTATTTTTAAATAAAAAAAAAATTAATTTTCTCTTATATAATATGTTTTAAGATGGGGATTTCAATGTATATAAACATACATTTTCTTCTAATTCAAAAGTTCGATGGATTCACTCCTCCCCTATTGTCAAAACAAACTCTAGTAAAGCACCACAACAAGCCAACGAACCGAACCAACCCTTCTCCAAAATGTGGGATAAAATAAAATCTTTACCCAAGAAAGCCTCAAAGAAGATGTCAAAGTTTATAGAGTTCTGTTCTCTCTTCTCTCTAGGAATTTTATAAAAATGGATAATATTAACGAAATTAAGCAAAGAGAAGAGACTCCTTCGTAAAGAATCAACTATTGAAAAGCCTAACAACTTCACTCTAATCGGACACAACCTAAACCCTAGGTTTCAATGAAAATGTGGTAACTTTGATGTGTAAACCCTAGATTAACATATGGGTTTTATTGTTGACTGCATTAATTCAAGTGGGTCTCAATCACTGCAAAGAATGAGTCAATAGAAAAAGAAAAACAAAATGAGAATCATAACAGACTATTTTGGATCAGATTTTATGGCAAAAATCAGTCTGTACACACACAGTACATTCAAGATTTCATTATTGTTTTCTTTTTCAGCTGAATTGTTCAAATCAAATTAAACCCTCTTTTCCTATCTACTTCTGTGTGACTGTCTAATTTAATTAGCAAGTATTTCTTCTCTACCATTCATGAAATGAAATAACTTAAACTAGAAAGAAAAAAGAAGAAGGAAAAACTCCTTAAGTCTTTTAGCTTAGTTTTCATTTATTCCTTAAGTTTGAAGAGGCTACACATTTACTTTTTAAATTTTGAGTTTGGTATTTGAATTTTGTTTGAATTTGGTCCATAAATTTTTAAGATTTACAATTGTAACATGGAATTTTTTTCACCAAATACCCACATTTAGTATTTGTAGTTAATGTTTATTAATTAATTTTTAAAAAATAATGGAATTATAATTTAATTAAGTTTCACTATCCTTTATCGCTTAATATTAATTTTAAAAAATTTTACTTCATAATTATTGAAATTAATTAAGAGATATTAACACCAAAAACTAAAAATGAGTATTTACTTAAAATCTGAGGTTAAAAATATAAATTTGGAAACATATGAACTAAATTGAAACAAAATTCAAACATGAAAGGTAAAATTTTAACATTTTGAAATCTAGAAACGAAATAAAAACTATACAAAAACTCATAATCCAAAAACACAAATTTTCGAGAAAAAAAAGTATTTTTTAGATAATTGCAATAATTATAGTGACATTTTTAAAGAATTGCAAATATAACAAAATTTGCCATGATAAACTTTGATACAGATAAACTTCCATGAGTTGGATTTAAACTTTGCTATATCTATAAATTCTTTTGTATCGTGTTGTATCTACTAATATTTTTGACCTAATTTTTATATTCGCAACTAACCTTTTTAAAAACAACTAGAATAAAAGATCAAACATCTAATCTAATCTCGAGATTAAGAGATTAATATTACAAGTTTAAGCAAGTGAGGGGATCCCTTACACTCACGATGCAAAAGAAGAAGAATTCAAGGGTTGGTAAGATATAATTTAGTACGTAAAAAAAAAATTAAAAAAAAAAAAATCTTTTTTAGAAGATTTTGATCTCGTGAGAAACGGTTAGAATTTGCTAGGTGTGTGGGTGTGGGTGTTAAAAAAGAGAAAGAAAAATCTTTTTAAGTTATTTATTTATTTATTTATTACTAATATTTTTCTCAAATTCTTCTCAAAATTTCCTATAAATAGTGACCATTTGTGTGGAGTCCTTTGATAGGCTTTCATTAATCATCCTCCTCTTCTCTTTCTTTCAATAAATATATCCTCTCCCTCTCTCTCTCTATTTTTATTTTATTTTATTTATTTATTTTTTGCTTCCCTAAAATGAAGTTGGAGGCAAAAGGAGGAACATATGTGATATGTTGTTGACAGAAGATAGAGAGCACTGATGATGATATGCAAATTCATCATTATTATTATTATTATTATTATTATTATTATTATTATTATTTGTAGACACTCAATGCATTTCAATCCATTTGTGCTCTCTATGCTTCTGTCATCACTCTCTTCACCCTTCCTTTAATATCCCATCCTTCACTTTTTTTTTTTTTTTTCTTCTTTTCATTTATAATCAGTTTTAATTAGTTATATGCTCTCAATTTTATGTTTTATTTTATGTACAAGTGTTACAAAACCGTCCAAACATCATATCATCTTATAGATTAATGTTGTCAATTTGTCTCTCTCAATCTTTAATTACATACATATATTTGTGTGTATACATGTGAAATTATTCAGTTATAGCCCTAAGAAATTAGATGTGTTGATTTTTCTATGTTTAGGTGCTTTGTGTTGCAGTGTCCAAATAGCTAGGGCAAGGGGAAAATTTTTAAGTCTTATTTGGTAAGGGTTTATATGTTTAAATAATTATATCATGCAACTTTTTTTCTTTAAATTGGGGTTTTTCATTCTCACATTCTTTTGATCAAATTCATGTTAACTACAAACTCTCAAAAACTCAACCTTTAATCAAAAGAACTCTTGATAAATTTCTTTTTACTTTGAATTGTTTCAAAATTAAAGAACCCATGTGATAAAGTTTCAATTTTTGGAAGATGATCAAGCTAAGAAGAACATAAAAGGGGGGAAAAAATACTAAGTAATTTTTTGGGTAAATTCAGCAGAGAGAGTTTCATAGGATACACTACTTGATATATTTGTATATCATATAAGATAAAACATGCAAGAAATGATGAATTTTTCCTTCCAAATTAATATGATCATAATGTTCTTTTCCATTTTTGTTTTGAAATTAATGCAGGAAATTATCACCAAGATGCTATATTATGCCATGAGATATTGAAAGAGTAAAGTGAATATTCCTCAAAAGGAGGAAACGAGGCTCACACTGCCACTTGCTTGATTGATATTTGTGGGTGAGAATGGCCATTCATCTTGGCAAAGATATGTGTTATGTTTTTGTGATAAAGAAAAAAAAAAAAAAAGAAAAGATTTGGAGGCAAAGAACAAGGGACAACTGAGAGAGAAGGGGTTTGGAATAAATCCTCATACCAAAGAATGAAGCCATCATTTTTCATCCATTCTCATAGATTATTCCCTAATTTTCCACAGATTCTCTAACATTTTGGTCCATTAGGTTTAACAAGATTGAAGGAACAAAACTAGGTCTTTTTGGTACTAAAATTGTATTCAATTTTGGATATGATGTGATCAAGAAAGTAAATAAATACAATTGTTTTTTTTCATTATTTGGAGCCAAAACTAAATCGTATGTCTCTCACTTATTATGTATATGGATTAAGAGATGCAATGTAATATCATTCTTTATTATGTTGAAATTGATAATGGTTTAATTTTCTAATTAATAATGGAGCTTTGGCAGCTTAGCTTTGTTATATTGTAGATTTTAATTGGCAGACATACTAATTCTAAAACATAAGTTAATATGATTATCATACAAGATGTAGGTTGTTGTTTTTTTTTTTTTTTTTTTTTCTTTTTTTTTTTTTTTTTTTTTCTTTTTTTTTTTTTTTTTTTTTCTTTTTTTTTTTTTTTTTTTTTCTTTTTTTTTTTTTTTTTTTTTCTTTTTTTTTTTTTTTTTTTTTCTTTTTTTTTTTTTTTTTTTTTCTTTTTTTTTTTTTTTTTTTTTCTTTTTTTTTTTTTTTTTTTTTCTTTTTTTTTTTTTTTTTTTTTCTTTTTTTTTTTTTTTTTTTTTCTTTTTTTTTTTTTTTTTTTTTCTTTTTTTTTTTTTTTTTTTTTCTTTTTTTTTTTTTTTTTTTTTCTTTTTTTTTTTTTTTTTTTTTCTTTTTTTTTTTTTTTTTTTTTCTTTTTTTTTTTTTTTTTTTTTCTTTTTTTTTTTTTTTTTTTTTCTTTTTTTTTTTTTTTTTTTTTCTTTTTTTTTTTTTTTTTTTTTCTTTTTTTTTTTTTTTTTTTTTCTTTTTTTTTTTTTTTTTTTTTCTTTTTTTTTTTTTTTTTTTTTCTTTTTTTTTTTTTTTTTTTTTCTTTTTTTTTTTTTTTTTTTTTCTTTTTTTTTTTTTTTTTTTTTCTTTTTTTTTTTTTTTTTTTTTGAAAGCTAACACTCTAGAAATTAAAGGAATAATTCAACCAAACTAATCACTCACCTCCTTATCACAAATGAGAAGGGATATAATCGGAAAAGATATTTTTTTCAAATCAAAGAACAATTTTGAAAAGAAGCCAAAGCTGCAATAGCATGAGGAGATTTTGTTTTCCTCTTTAGGGTTGTGACAAAAAATGAGAAATGTTAACATAAGGTTCCCAACAAGACTAATATCCTCAGTGAAGACTCCGAGAAGTTATCTACCTTGTGGCCCTTCAATCGTTTTTTTAATTCTGATGCATCTTCTATTGCTCCAAATTGGATGGTTTTTTTCTAGCCTTCCTCCTTGTATTTTGTTTGGACTTTAAGCTCATACTTTTTTATGAATGCATCGTTGGTGAGTATAGAGATGATGATGACGCTAAAGATGTTGGAGATGTTAACCTAGTTGAGATATTCCTGGCCCGTCTATTGATCCCTAGCTCCTTATCTTGTTTTAAAAAAAAGGACGTTAATTACTTCCGACGCATCAAATTTCACATCAACACCAACAGATTAGTTTCAGGTCATTCTCGTTCAATCATGATCAACCCGTCCAACCCAAAATTGATGAGGATTCACAAATTTTTGTTGCCTTGATAAGTAGTTATAAATGAGACACTAACACAGCCCATGTCTTGCTGAAGCAAAGAAACACACAAAAGAGAAGATTCCACTTGCCCATGCCCTTGCCCTTGTGGCCTCCCCCTTCCACTATCAACCAGCTCCCTTAGATATACATATACCCTTTCCAACCCTATACACATTTATTTTATTTTATTGTATTGGAAAATGATGCTTTATATAAAGCATGTATGCAAGGTTAAAACACAAAAAAGTTACGAGAATAAAGTTAATGAGTGACAATTGAGGGTGTTACAAGAGTATATGAATAATCGACAAAAACGACAAGATTTTAAAGACCAATATAATATAGTCTCTGAAATAATGTTTAAGGATCTTTAGTTGTTATTGAAGATAGTTGTTGTTTTGCAAGAATTGTCTACTGCGTGGAGGGATTTTTTTATTTGATTGTGAATTCATATCATTGTTTAGTTTATTATTTTCAATCATGAAAACTCTCCTACTTCAAATATATGATTTGTTCGAGGAATTTTTACATCAAAGTAAAGAATGAATTAAATTGTTTGTTAGACTAAGTTCACGTCACATGATATGCAACATTGAGCAACTTGACGCTAGTTAACTCAAAAGATACTCATCTTGAATTAAATAACCTACACATTGATTCGACTTCAACCTCGAGTAATGTAACTTTATTCTTTCCTTTCTCGCTCTCTACCAAATTTGAACTCTTATCACCGTCATTTCACTTCATGGGCATCAAAGAAAATTTACAACAACGCAAGACAATTTCCGACAAGTTTCTCTTCATTTTTCAAGCAAGAAACAAAATTACAAGAATGATCTTATGAGTCCTTGGCCTATGTATACAAGATCCTTATGAATTTGTTATATGATTGATTTGTTATTAACCCTAAAAGCACCACAACCGATGTCTACAATGAAAGTTGATACAAAGATTTAACAAGTTACAAGTAGCACCTCAAAAGCTAGGATGGTAAATTTTTAATAATAATAACAAATATATAGATAGGCTACATTTTAATAATAATAACAAATATACATAGATAGGCTACATATGTAGGCTCATCAAAATTTTTAAAAAAATGTTCAATTCTGAAAATCAATTATCTTTGGCCTTGTTTGGTAACTACTTTGTTTTTTGTTTTTGATTTTTGAAATTTAAGCCTAATGTCATTCTACCTTTAAATTTATTGTTTTGTTATCTACTTTTCACCAATGTTTTAAAAAAATCAAGCCAAAATTTGAAAACTAAAAAAAAATAGTTTTTAAAATCTTGTTTTTGTTTTTGAAATTTGACTAAGAATTCATATGTTTTATTGGGAAAGATGAAAACTATTGGAATTTGACTAAGAATTCATATGTTCTACTTGAGAAAGATGAAAACTATGGTAAAAAACTAAGAGGAGTTTTCAGAAAACAAATAGTTACTACTGAGGCTAATTACCAAATGTGTAAAACAACTACATTAACTGCCAGTCAAACCATAATGACACATCTAGCAAAATAGCAAATGGTCTTACCCAAAAGTTCTCATTTGAGTTTCCCATATTTAACCTAAAAACAATAAGTGCTCCACTATCTAGGCAAACACCACAAAAACAACCCCAATATCAGAGTTCTACTCCAAACTTGCACACATCAATATTATACCTATCATGTAATAGCAACACATTCAATAGCTTGGGCCACTCCATGAAAATAGCTTGGAGATGATGATGATAACAGCGACAGCCCCAAAATGGACTTTGCCGAGTCAGAATCACAGAGAATGTGTATGCTTCAGCAGAAAAAGATGAAAAAAAAAGCTTGACTGTTTGGCTCTGCACAGGGGCTTGTCACACCATCTTATTGGCTCTGCCAAAGCTGGCTGCAGTGCGCTGTGGCACAGTGTTGTCAACCACAATGCCTGGATGGCTGCATTTGGCCATATTAGGCAGTTGAGTAACTTTATGGAAATGGAGAATGAGAGAGAATTCAAACAGATTGTTCGGAATTCCAATAAAAGAAAACAGACAGAGAGGCATCCAAATTGACTTCCACACATCTCATCATTGCACTGTGTATTACTCACCCAGTTATGTCCTTTAAATCACAAACACATTCTGTTGTGTTATTTTCAGCTTACCTGGCGTCTCTCTCTCTATCTTTATGCTTTGACAATGAAAAGCAGATGTTACTGTTCTGTACAAATTAAGCTTGGCCATTAGTGAATGTCTACTAAAATATAAACCAGAATTCAATGGGACAAAACGCTACCAAATTACAACCATAGCTTTACCTGTAATGGAAGCATGATAAAGATGAGGAGGTAATTGCACTCTTTGGAATCGTCAACCGTATACGAACGGTATTCATCTTGTAGAGAAGTTGGAAGGATGTTCAAGAGGTTATTTGTGAGTTTGACTTTGTGTAACTTAAGGTATGAGAGTTTGAATTCATATTGTAAGATGAAGTCAAGATTTATAAAATTAGTGTACGACTTGAAAGGTAGGTTCTAAATTTATTAAGTTTGGGCATATAGAAATGTCATATCAGGACAATGAGCTTCCTTCGATTGATGGTGAAAGGTGTGATAGCAGAGGAAAAGGCTAATAATGTTTTACTAGATGGAAAAACGAATGATAGAAACAAGACTAGTAACTGCAATTTGAAAAGAAGCATTAAGAAGAAATGCATTCAAACATATTACATTCCAATCTGAAGGATAAAACCAGCCATCCAATTCTTGGCACTTCTTCCAAACTTGTTATATAGACAAGTTAATCTATAGTGTCTTCAGACGAAGCAGACATCTTTAATGTACATATGAGACTATGATGGATATAGGTTAGGAAACATTGAAAAATATACATTTATAGGACTGCCTAGATCAAGGTATTATGAGACATCAACATTACTTACGACGCTTGATGAGGTGATTCCAGATCAACTTCCTGGTTCTCCCTCAATGAGCGACTGTGAAGATGCCGTGTAAAACTGGTCGTTGTGTCCAAGAAATAAAGAACGCATAACATTATACAGCAACAAGCAAACATGGGAATTGGCCCAAAAATCCAGAGAAAGAGGGGGAATGAGAAGTAGAATGATCGCAATCCAACGGACCAGAAGTGGCTGCCTCGATTCAAGTTTCTGGCAACATACTGAATAGACTCTTTCTGATCTCTCCATGTAGGAACAGTGGCCAAGAAACTTACATGAGCATAATATCTTATTGACTGCACATTGCATAGGAAAGCAACAAGGAAGCACAGCAAGATTGAGAAGTACTTAATTGAAGTACAAAGGGCAGACTTGTTGCCATAAATTAGATGCAGTTTTGCATTACTCATGTCCGATGAGCTGCTCACAAAAACACCGATTAACGAACTGAGAGTTATTGCTGTTGTAGCTAAAAGTGTAGACGCCATTATGTTGTTTCGTATTGTCTGAACAGCTAAAACACCATTCTTCAGTGGATCCTGAAAATCAAACATCGCAACATGTTCAAGCCTTCATACAGAACAGAAATCTTGAACTGAAGAAAATAAACTACCGTTATCCAACATACAAATATATATTAGTTATATCAAAACAACATTGCAAACTGTAGTTTCTATTTAATGGTGAACATCAAATTGTGAGATCTACTTTAAAGGAGCCATGGACCTCTGTCAAATAGTACAATTGCTGCACAAATAGTGGTACATCTAAACATCTGGATTGTCGTTGTAGAACTGAACTTAGAAGGAGGCTAAGTTAGTATTGCATTGAAGAACTTTCAGTTTCCCCATGAACTTGTGGTTTTACTAAAGAAAGGAAACATCCGCTCATGAAGATGATTTTCCCATGATGTCATCTGTATTTCATAAAATTATGGCCTTATAAGGCTTGTTTGCTTGAAATTACCTATAGTTTCATCTTATATGTGTAAATTGCTCCAAGGGTAACAAAAAAGAACGAGAGAATGAAATTACAAGAACATTAACTGTATAAAATAGATAGAAAAAAAATATGGAACAACAAGAAATGAATTGAGAAATATAAAAGCTACACTACATCTCAAAGAAAAAATAAAATTATACCACTGGTGTAATTCATACAAAAAGAGAGCCATAAACAGCTACCTCAAAGAAAAAATAAAATAAGAGCTCCATTAACATAAAATGATAAAGGTGGTATGCTTTCTTCCAGACTACTCTGCAGATCACAAAAGTAGATAATAACATTCTTTGACTTCACCTGATCCTCCAGAAATTGATCTTGCGTCCAAAGAAATTGCATAAATTGTCAAAAAAATCCAAATATCTCCCTTCACTAGAGCACTCTGCATTCTGAATACTGGAAACCTTAGTTTTTCTAATTGGCCAGGTTGACCTGATTGAAACTTGTATTGTATCATTAAACTTAGTGGCAGTTCACATGGAGATTCTCTATGATAATTAAACTCAACCATCATGAGGGAGAAACTTATTTGAACTTCTATGCAAGATGTCCTTGGACTTGTGTTGCTATCTCATTAAAAGTCTAATTTGGCTGGGTCCTCACAACAATGGATTTGAGTTCAAATTAAGCAACCAATCGATGAGGTTGAAGTTCATGTTCTATACTTTTTGGGAGTAGGGGGGAACTCAAGACTTTTTGGATAAGGATAATAGACACTTATGGCTTCAACACGGGTTTATGTCGTTTCCATTTTAATCTCAGTCACATGGAGAAACAGTCCTAGCTAAAGCAAGCATGCTAAAGAATTGAAAAACGGTAGCCTAAACAGTAGCATAATTATGGAAAACTCCGCTGATGGTGACATAAAAGAACAATTATCTTCATTTTGGAAAGAACATATCTATCATTGATAAAGACTGGTCAAAACTGGAGTTTGTCTAAAGTTCCAAGCTGACTCAACTTAACAGCTAACGAGATGTTGAACTCAAATAATGGAGAAGGCGGTGTTCAAACAATGTACTGTTCCAAAGGGGACATTCACCTGTCTTTTTCTCAAATACAATTTCATGGCTATAACAGTGACAAGCATGAAAAGAACCATTAGGAAATTATAGTCATTCAAGTGATAAGATTTTCCATTTGCTAACCGTCCAAGGAATTCTAAGTACAAGGCAGTACCAATGCCCCCACCAAAAACAGAATCAAATCATTACCCAGCAGATTATAGACAATTTACCCATCATAATTCAATTGAAAAAGCACCTAATTCTCATATAATTGTGTAATTAGATAAAGATAATGTTCATAACCCACAATTGCCAATAACAATTCCCACCCTCCAAAGAAGTTTTTGAAACTCAAGGAACTTACAGTCATCATGCAAAACACCCATTGTCGGCGGGACTCGGCGTTGAGGCCAATGACCGTCCGTCTGGGATTCCGATAAATGGTAAGGACCAGCCACAAGTGATAGACAGCCAACAAACAGAGACCTAGAGGCACCAGCAGAAAGTCAATGGCAGCCTCCTCCATTGAAGCTCAACACTCAGATTTCTCTTCTCGCTATCTCTAAATCATGGAAGGTAAAGAGCCGAATAGAATAGACTGAGATTGAAGCAAAGGACAGGCAAAGCTTGCTGGAAAAGCCAGTCGAATAGTTCCTATCGAGAGGCTTCAATTCACAGACAACGGAATCAGATCCAGCTCGCTCGAACAAGAATCGCCTATTTTAAATTTGAAAGAAGAATGTGCAAAACGATTTAGTTTTAAAATCGTGATGATGAAATTGATCCCGTTGACTCATTCATCCAGTAACGAAATGATTCTATAAAGCTATCTACACTACAACAACTAGTGGAGCTATTTCATATTTGAGCACAAGTATCAACGTTGATTCTTACACCATTTTCTAAGAAGTAAAGAAGTCGATTACTGTTTTCATGGCGACACCCTACTGTTGATGATCTTCAACGATGGCAATGAAGAGACTCCCACAATTCGTTCAACAGTCGCACGAAATTCTCGAAGAAAGCTGGTATTTTTGTACGAACACTTTTTTTTCTTTTTTTCACTAGTGGCCAAAATGAGCAAAATTAGTTACAGTAGTACAAATTCTTTAGTTGTGCAATGATGTTGTACGAGCCGACTAACATCCAATGAAATTGTGTCACCTGTCATGTGGCATAATTTTTTAAAAAATAATTATTTTTTAATGAAAAGATGAAAATATGGGAACAGATTCATCCTTATTCTCCTTTTTTGTGGTTAAATTATAAAAATTGTATTTTAACTTTCTACTTTTTGCCAAATATATCTCTAAACTTTCAAATGTTTCAAAAATACCCTTAAATTTTAAAAGAGAGTTCAAAAATATCCTTACCGTTAGTTTTGAATGGAAATCGATAGTGTTTTGTTTCCCAAATACTCCTAAACTTCCATAAATTTCAAAAATACCCTTTAACATAAAAAATTTTAAAAAATACTCTTATGGTTAAACCATTAATACTTCGTTGCATAAATAACTATAATATTTCAACAACAAAAAATAAAAAATGCTCCTACCGTTAGTATATTAATCAATTTGTTTGAGTTTTTCTTGAGTTCAAAAGAAATCAATTTTAAAACAAACTATATAGATATCTTCATTTTGTCTGATATAGATATTCTCATTTTTCTCTTATTTATTCAATTCTCACACTAATACTCTTAGCAACCAAAATAAAAGCCAAAACTTTAAGTTAACATATAAAATCTCACAACTTATCACAACATTCCAAAAATAAAATCTCCCCTTAAACATACAAAAACGATAAATAGCCAAATACCAAGAAAAAATGTCTTACTAATGTACAACCTTGTTAAAATATTCAAGTTCTAAGAGTTCTTGGTGCTTCCATTATTATATTTCTTCATGTTATAGTCTATATATCTTAACCAGAGTTACAATATTTTTTTTAATTTTTTTTTTTTTTTAAAAAAACATGTCAAACAGTTAACAAAAAGAGGAGGGAGAGGGTATTGAAGTATAGAGGGGGAAATAGGGAAAATAGGGAAGCCAGAGTATATTAATAGCTTTTTTCATATATTTTTTGACTTTTTTTTAAGTTCTAGGGTATTTTTGAAACTTTTGAAAGTTTATATTTTTGACAAAAACACAAGGGTTTTCATCCAGCTCAATTTCTTATTCTTGTTTATTTTCTAGTTTCACATACTTGGTATTCCTCTCATTTTTACTTACTTTTTCCTATTGCTCTATTTATTATTCACTTTCTTACTCTTTACACTTAGTTTGTTTGACATAAGTAAAATTTGTATGTTGTCATCACTCATCACAAGTTGACAGAAAAAGAAGAAACAACCCCACTTATTTCGTCGTTTGTTATTGCTCTAGCAGAATATCAAAAAGGAAAACAATTTACTTAGGAAGATTCTAATAGGATTCAGTTAGTTCAATCGTTTTTTTAGAAAGAAAAACTAAATTGTAATAATTTTCTTCTTCCATCCCTGCCCCAATTTCTACAAAATTTAAGGTAGTTTAAACTGTGAGGTTATAATAGAATATTGTTGGGTTGCATACTATTCACATAGTATTTATTTAGGTACATATTATTTTAGTCTTAGCTCAAAAAATTGTGATTGTGAGTAAATACAATTTTAGTCGAATTCAGGGAATTTATGTTTGAAGTGTAGATTATTTTGGTTATGAGTTTAGAGTTTATGGGTTTAAACTTCTAATTTGCTTAATATGGAGTCTTTATGAGTTTAAGATTTAGGGTTGTTTTCATTTTTCATTTTTTTGTTAAAAAAATGTATTGTATGTTAAATATCATATTTTGCAAATAGAAGTAAAAATATTTGTCCCACAATTTTTTTAAAAAATGTGTTTGAATTTTAAATTATGTTAGTTTTCGTCCAATCAGTCATTTTGGGATGTATCAATACTATTGAACTTGAACATGCACAAAATACATAAGATTAGACTAAAAATTCATATCATTTAATTAAGTAAAAAAGATACATATTTGGAGGTAGACAAAAGCAAACAATTCTATTCAAAAAAGAGTTCAAGAGGAATGGTTAATTAAACATGCTTTTCAAGAAGGAACATCAATGCTAAAATAAGTTATTATATTATATAACTTGAATTAAAATGTATAAACATTGTAAAAGATTCCTTGGGAATTTCTTATTTTATTATTTAGTTCAATTTTATAAATGACTTTTCTTCCATATGTACATTGTTTTCTTGCTTTAAATTTTGATGAGACTCATGAAGCAAGATATATATTAAGTCATATTTGGACTGTCTAGACAAAAATATATAATTTTTTTCTTTTCAAAAAAATTATTTTCTTTTAAACAATTTTATATCTGAAATAAAAACAAACCTATATTTGGTTACATTTTTCTCAAAAGTATTTTTTTTACACAAATTTGTTTAATTTACTATACTCAAAGTGTTTTTTTATTAATGTCAAATTTTTATAAAACCCAGACCTATATTTGGTCCAACGGAGCTAATTGGTGTGTGTATATATATTTATATTTTAGCCTTTTAAGATAGGGAGTTTTAATTTTTCTAAAAGAATAAAATGAAATAGTAAATAAAATATGGAACGGCCGTCGTCCCGGGAAGTCACTGTGACAAATGGCATCACAAATGGCTTCTTTTCCGGTGGCGATCCTGAGATAGGGCATTTTCTTCAGTTGAGTAATTACCTATATCTTCTAAAAGTTTCTTTCTAGTACAATACAATGACCGATAGCGCTAAATCAATTCTCGAAGAGGAGACTTCGAAGCTCGAAACCAAGTCCAAGCGCGGCCCAGATGTCGAAGATGCTGATGTTACTGTGAAGAAGTTTAAAACGGAAGTTTCTGCCAATGAAACTGGACTCTGTACCGCTAGAAACTTGGAAGCTGTTAATGGTGACGAAGAACTTAAGGTCATCAGGAGGGGACTCGAGTTTGAAATTGAAGCGGATGCGGCCGAGGATAAAGGGTCTAGGCATACAATGGAAGATGCCTGGGTTTTGCTCTTGGATGCCAGCTTGGATTTTCCTGGGAAATTGAGGTTCTTAGTTGTTCGAGTTATTTATTACGGTTGTATTGCATTTGTGTGTGCTGTGCCCTTGTTGAGTTTATATTATATGCTTCATTGGTTTTATCTTGAATTGACAACCTCCGAATCTTCTGGACACATATCTTCATCATCACCGGTAGTATGATGGAATTGATTTAATCATGAAAATGTTTATTGTTAGCTAAGGTAGCGTTTAGATGTGCTACTTCATGAACTTCAGCGGTTTATTCTGGAAAACTGGGAAGCAAAAATTTCAATTAGTTCTTTGTTTTTGTGGTCAGATGTGCACATTTTGCTATCTATGATGGACACGGGGGTCGGTTAGCTGCCGAGCACGCTCAAAAGCATTTGCACAAGAATGTTCTCTCGGCCGGGTTACCACGTGAGTTGGTGTGTCTTGCCTAGTCTGTTTTTCTGCCAATTAGATTAGTACATCATCTAGAAACAAGGACCTCATAAATTGAACCTGTTTTAAAATGTTTATATTTGCTCATGCCAAATGGAGGAAGTGGCTAACTTCGTCGATCTAGAATGGATATTAGAGAATATAATAAACATATTGATTAATCTCTAACAGATAGCGTTTTTTCCAGTATAATCTGAATTTAGCTGCAAAATAGTTACTACTTTGATAAATAACTCAAAAGGCACTCTGACTTACATGCTAGTATTTTTGGTCATGGCCTTTTTTTTAATCACCAATTTCAATTTTTGGGTAAGCTTTCGTTGATATCAGGCTGCCTGGCCATGTAGGCCTATAACTTTTTATCATATTATCAATTTCCTTGACGGTTTCTATACCTGCATTCTAATCCTGCAATGTACATGGATGTTATTGAGATTATTGTGTCATCTTTGCCTATTATACTAGTGGTGCCCTGCACCTGACTATATTCACATTTTCTGACTTCTTGCCTCCATTTTCCCTTGTTCATGTTGATCCAGTTGGATGTAAAAGCAACTAAAAAGGCCATACTTGATGGTATGAATGGTTCTTTTTGTTTTTGTTTTCATCAACGACTTCGAATTTGTTGAGTTTGCAACTTGATGTATTTAATTGGATTTATATATAATATATTTGTATTGCAGGGTTCCGGAAAACAGACGAGTCTCTTCTTCAAGAAAGTTCCGCAGGTGTTCGTAACGTTTAAGTTGTGCTGGCTGGTTACTTTCATAATTATGTTTATACTATAAAAGAAAGCTTAGCTGTCCTATTCGTATCCATGGGAGTATAGAAGGGTTCAATCTAATTGTCTGCTAGTAATAATCATATATAGGCATTTTTTCTTTCAAATGATAATAAACAAAACTCATTAAGTAAGAAGATAAGATTACCCATCTCTGAGAAGGCAAGAAGTTATTAAAAAAAAAAAAAACTAGAATTCTTTTGAATAACAAAAAGGTGTAGTTGAGAGGGGCCCCTCTTAAAGTAAAAGAGGAACAATTCACAATCTCATAAAAATTGTGTTTTTTATATAGTTATATAAAAAAAAAAATAAAATAAATTTAAAAAAAAAAAAGGAGAATTTAAAAGGGGCCCCTTTTAAATTCTCCTTTTTTTTTTTTAAAAAAAAAAAAAAAAAAAAACTAGAATTCATTTGAATAACAAAAAGGTGTAGTTGAGAGGGGCCCCTCTTCAAGTCAAAGAGGTACCATTCACAATCTCATGAAAATTGTGTTTCTTATATAGTTATATTAAAAAATAAATAAATAAAGTTAAAGGCACACCGATCATTTGACCACTGAAAAACATCTGTCTACAAGTCTAGGCTAATTGTATACAGGCCACGCTTCGCAAAGCACGTGTCTGTTGACTGGTCTACAGGACTTTTGGTTAACATGAAAACCACGGCCCAAAGGCAAAGGCACTGAGCAGAAAATCAATTTTATTCTCAGCAATTATTTTGAAAAATAAAAAACATACAGCTGCATTACTGTGATCCCAAGATTGAGATGAGTTCTAATCATATTCAAACTCATGGTGTTTAAGTTGTTTCATCAGGCTGCTTAACGTTGATATAATGTTTTAAGCTGCAGTCTCGAAGAGATTACTCCGGCCCACCCCCACTCTCTAAAAAATAACTAACTCCAGTTCCCTCTTTATCAAAAAGTGCCTTGTGGAGAGCAAATCCAGGTGCTTGAAGATTTCTTAGGCTATGGTTAAGAGCCTTAATTACATCTTGTTGTTTGACAAATTATTTCAGGGGGATGGCAGGATGGTGCTACTGCTGTTTGCGTTTGGGTCTTAGGTCAAACAGTAAGTTTATTAACTGTTTTACTATTCACCGGCTAGAAAACTAAATATTTTGAAATCAAATCCATATATTTAATTCAGATAGTTATTTTCAAGTGGAAAAGGGTAGATGGTATGTGTTAAGTTGCTTTGAACTCGAGCTCTTTAAGTAGATTCTTCAAAACTATTTGCCTTCTACGATTGTTGCTACTTGGAGAATGTCTATCTAATCTATGTTCTTCTTAGGATTACTTAGAGACTGTCTCATTTTCAATCAATTCCTATTTTCACATCATCGCAGTTTTTCCCCCTTCCTCAGACGGATTTGGTTAAAATAAATTGATACAATAAGGATGAATTTGAAAGTTTTTAATAAATAAGAACGAATTTGGACAATGCCATATATATAAGGGACCAATCTATATATTGCCTGAATGGTTTACTAAACATAGGACTAATAGACACCTGGGATTTTCTTTTGAAGAGCACATTCTTTTGGAACTGCCATTTTGTAATGATCATATATGTTATCATCCTTTTTCTTTTAATGCACACGCGGCTTGCTTAAGTTATTGTTCTTTCTGTCTTTTATTGATTTCCTTGATTTTCAAGACTGTTTTTCTGACTAAGGAATTTTGTAGGTTTTTGTTGCTAATGTTGGTGATGCTAAAGCAGTTGTAGCCCGATCTTTGACTACTGATAAATCGACGAATAATCCTAATGGTGGAAGCTCTTTAAAGGCTATCGTTTTGACAAGGGAACATAAGGCAATCTACCCACAGGAGAGAGCTCGCATTCAAAAGGTGAGAACCTTTATTCTTTTAAAGAAATGGACATTCAAAAGGTAAGAACTATGAAGATGGAATATTTGTGTTACTAAAGAAAAGAACAAGAAAAGAAAAGAAGGCACTAGCTAGAAGGGTAACAGCAAGCAAGACATAGAACAAGCAAAGGATTTATGCTTCAATAGCATTATAACCTTTGTGTGGTCAATGAGAGATATCATCTGAAGATTCAGGACTATACCATACTAATAGATAGTTGGAGCGTTGTATCAGATATCTTATCATTTAAGTTTAAGGATTCCTTTTATCAGAAACAGGAAAGGTTCAGGATGTCTTTCAGCCATTTATTCCATACATACATCTGTTGGAGAGCTTAGCATATTTAGTAGAAATCTTATGTGTTCTCATGAAAAAAACAGCCTTAGTAACGGTTTAGGGTGAATACTCGATGTTGAAACAACAGCCTCAATAAGATGTGTGAATGTGCGATGCAATTCTAGATGTGTATGCAGCCTGGTTAGTGCATCACAGAATTGTTACCTGCATTTATCATTGCACATCAAATTGCACCAGTTTTTGCCATCCTGATTAGAGCTAAAAAAACTGAATTATTCCAGGCTGGTGGCGTTGTTGGTTCAAACGGTCGATTGCAGGGTCGTCTTGAAGTTTCTCGGGCATTCGGAGATCGCCAATTTAAAAAGGTTTTAGAGCATTGATTCATACACCCTTATATTCATTATCCTGGTTTTAGTTTATAAAATCTCATGGCAAAGATTAAGATGGATGAGAAACATAGCATCTTGAAAGAAATTATAACAAACTGAAATCTTTTAATTGATAACCTTTTTTCTGCAATAGACCCCAATCCGAGGTTGACATTTTCCTGTATGAGCTATAACCAAATGTTCTCTTTTAAGCTGCCTTTATGCGTAGCATTAAGTAAACTATAGCCAAACATAACCACATACTACTTGCAGTTGGGCGTTATCGCAACTCCAGACATTCATTCTTTTGAATTGACTGATAGGGAGCATTTTATCATTCTCGGATGCGATGGACTTTGGGGGGTTAGTTTGACTTTCAGCGCCATTAATACTTTTGTTCCATCATTCCGGTTATTGTTGTCATTTCCTTATCTCCTTTCCTCTTTCCTTCTTGATTTCTTTCAAAATTGTTTCAGGTTTTTGGACCAAGTGATGCCGTTGATTTTGTCCAGAAATTATTGAAGGTAGGGGCATCCCTTTTATTTTATTTTAATTTTTTTTATTATTATTTTTTAAATCAAGAACCTAACTGAGTGATAACTTCATTGTCATGAGGAAGTTATCCATTTCAGTGTTTACCCTTGCTTTGAGGCACCAATTTTCACATTAGTCTTATCTTGAAGCAAAGTTTCCGTTATTCTAACAAATGATATTTGCTGGGCTACGTCAAAGTAAAACTATTGGCGCAAATTTGGCATTCTTCTTTTTCTTACAAAATATATTTTGGCATTCGTTTATGCCTCAATCAACAGCAGGTTGAGTTGTTGCATAGATGAACTTTATTTATTGTTACTGGTTGGTTTTAATTTATTTTACTCTTTCAAATGTCATAACTTTAATAAGGAAAAATGAACTCTAGCTGGAGGTTTTATTTATTATTTATTATTATTGTTATTATTTTAAATAATGGAGATGCTCATTTGATATTTATTTGAAGACATTTGTTTTCTCCTTTCTCTTAAAAATTTAAATGTTTAGTTGAAACCCTTTCCCTAAACGTTAAAGTCAATTAAAGATGAAGGCCACAATAAATGAAAGGTAGAAGGACCCTATTAGCCAAAAGAGTTGATAGAAAAATAGAAAACCTCTTTAGTTGACTTGGATATCACAATAAGAATGTTCATCAAAATTCTTAGAGAGAATACACTACCGAATGGTCCAATAACCCCAAAGTCTGTTGAGGTCTGTTGAGTAGTTGAAATTTTAGAGATAATTGTATAGTCGACCCAAATCTTGGGCCTAAAATGAAATATGCCCCACATTTTAAAATTTCAAGTTTTTTGACCTTTCGCTTATGTTACATCTACAGAAAGGACCAAAACGACCTTAAGTGTGTGTGTGTTGGGCTCTTGACGCTTGCTCTTTGCTTCATTGTGTGGCAGAGGAGGGGAGGGAAATGTATTTCTAGGAAGATCATTGGGTGGGGGAGAGACTGCTGGGTGGTTTGTTCCTTCGTTTGTATCATTTGTCGGCCCTTAAAAATCATGTAATTGCTGATTTTATTGTATGGTCAGGGAGCTCTTGTTCCTTCTCTTTCAGGTTCTGTCGTCCTTTTTTCTATAGGGAAGCGACAAACGTGGCTGCTTTTCTTTCTTTACTTGGGAGCCACTCATTTAGAAGAGGGAGTTATGATGCCAGATTTTGGAGCCCTAAACCTTGGGAGGAGTTCTCGTGTAAGTCATTCTTTCATTGCTTGGTGGTCCTCCTATTGTGGTGTCAATCTTTTTGGTTCAGTGGAGGATTAAGATACCTAGGAAGGTTAGGTTCTTTACCCGATAGGTTCTTCATGGTCGTACTAACACGTTGGACCGGCTTGTGAGGAAGATGTCGTCGTTGGTTGGTCCTTTTTATTGTATTTTGTGTCAGAAGGCAGAGGAAGATCTAGACCATATTCTCTGGTGCTGTGATTTTGCAAGTCGAGTTTGGGACTCTTTTTTTTAAACGTTTGGGATGTTGTTTGCTCGTCATAGAGACGATAGTGATATGATTAAGGAGTTCCTCCTCAATCCGCCTTTTGGGAAGAAAAGCCTCTTTTTGTGGTGTATAGGGGTGTGCTATTTTATGGGTGCTATGGGGAGAGTGAAACAAGGGTGTTTGAGGAGTGGATAGGGATCCTTTGGATGTTTGGTCCCTTGTTCATTATCATGTTTTTTTTGGGCTTCGATTTCAAAGGTTTTTTTTGAAATATTCTATAGGCATGATTTTGCATAGTTGGAGTCTCTTTTTGTAATGGGTGCTCCCCTTTTGTAGGTTGGTTTTTTTGTATGCCCATGTATTCTCTCATTTTTTCTCAATGAAAGTTTTTTTTATTTAAAAAAAAATGAGAAAGCGAGAGTGAGAACAAAAGAAAATAGAGAAAGTGAGGAGCGAAAAAATCCAAACCCAATGGAGTTTGAGAAGGAAGAGGAGTGAGAGCAAGAGTGAGAATGAGACAAAATAGAGAGAGTGATGAGCTGAAAAACCTAAACCTAAAGCAGCGAGAGTAGCAAGAGCGAGATCCTAATATGGGTGCCCAATGGTCGGTTTTGGTAATTTTCTGCTATAAGCAGAAGTTCAAAAACTTAAGTTTTAAAACGTGGGACATTTTATTTTGGGCCTAAATTTTCAGTCAGCCATATGGAAAACCTGAAATTGAATCCTCAATAGTTATTTCGTTCATTCCAACAAAATAATGCTGATCATAGCCTTCTGAAAGGTCCCTGTCATGTCAAAAAGAAAAGAAAAAATCCCCAGCCGTAGATGCTTTGAACAAAGAATTACTACTTTGGATTCTTCTTTTATAATCTTATTCTCTGTGTTAATCTTGTGAGTGAAGAGTCTAAGAATTGGATCCTATTTCAATGGGAACTTGATGAGTTGATTAGACATCCAACCCGTAATCGCAACGACCCAATTGCTGGCTCTTTCACGATCTTCCATCGATAAATTAGCTTACAATTCCTTTTGGATGCACCCAAGATATGTCAAGAATATGATCGGAGTGGTCTTCAATCAAATTGCACATGATAACCTGTAGGTCAACCGACTAAGAATATCTTCCACAAGCAGCAAAAGTAGTGGTAGTTCATTTTTTTTTTCCCTCACATTTTCCCCTTCTTTTTCTCTTTTGTTGCCTTACTGTGTACTAGTAAGGAACTATCACGTTCACGGTGTTTCGGTGACGTGAGCATAAATAAACTTGAGCGTTATATAGCTTCAGAACCTTCATTGTTTTCAATTTTTACTAAGGCCACTTGTTAATTAAATTTTCTTGAGAATCATGGTTTACGAAGTCAATGTAGTATCTATTCTTCTGACCTTTGCATGAGCGGCCGACTATGGTAAGTTGTTTTGTGTTATTAAACACTCACGTTGATCAAGGATTATGAATGATATCCTTATTGAACAGGATGGCCTGCCCATAGCATCAATAAGTCGACGTCTCGTGAGGGAAGCAATTCGTGAACGGCGCTGCAAAGATAACTGTACCGCAATTGTCATTGTCTTCAGGCCCAAATGATAAGGCAAGAAATAATTCCAAGTCTGAGATTTCTGTGGTACTGATGCTGAGATGCCAACCTTTTTGTACAAGGGACTGCTTTACGAGTTTATGGAGTTCCCTAGAGTTAGAGATATATGGAGGGCTTGGAAACTGATGTGGAAACAATGACACCCAGTGTATAAATCAGTTTTAAGATTTTGTAAGATACTGATGTTATTACCTTCCAGCAATATTGTGCAAGTAAAGATTTTCTTAGTTGTTTGTATGTTTGTGGAATATGTATAAACACAACTATAGTCTTGATTTCATGCTTAGATATGTATTCTTGTCTACCAAACAATCAGGAGTGATGATTTCATGATTGGAATCCAATGTTTTTCGTTACTCAAATCACTTCAAAGTAGGGACATGATTGTAATATTGCATTGAATTTGTGTACCTATATTTCCATGCTTTGTTTTAAGCTTGTGATTGTTAGGTTGTGCCTAAAGTTCATGATTCTGTTTGTTGTTTTGTAATAATGGCTTCCATTGGGCAGTTGAACCAATCAGGATGGCTAAGATTGTTATGAATAGTTTAAAGTGACTGATTGTATAATGCATATCAATCTTCTTCCCATTAACGTCACATTGATCTTTCTCATATCATGTTGTTTTAATTTAAGTTGCATTTCTTGAATATGCTTTTCTCTTGGTGGAAGAATCTCATGATTGGAAAGGTAAACAATTGGTGGAGATTCGTATGATTTGTATTGTAATAAAGAGATCTATGCGTCTCTTACTTGTCATCACATGAATTTATTGTATGCATTTCTCTATTGTATTGTTTGAATATATATATATATATATATATATATATATATATATTCAAATAGATGGACCATTGAGAATCACTTCTATTAATTAAAGGGATTATAATTATAGACATTAAAACGTCTAGTAGTTGCATATGCATGCATCATAATTAAAGAGATCTTTCATATTTTCGTATTATTTTGAAGAAAAACTATAAGAACAGAGGATTTTCTTTAGAAATTGTTAGAAATAGCATTTAAAAAATTTCCTAATAGTATAATTTTTTTTTTTTTGCCAATTGTTTTAATGACTAATTGCAATGCATTTCAACTAGGATGATACATCAAACAAATGGTTTTTTTTAGCTTCTTGATGGAATTCCAATTAGGACGAAAATATTATTTTGTACATTTTCTACATAGTACTTAAAATAATTGGCCAAAAAGGTGCTATTTGTGAAATGTGAAAAAACTTTTGAGTGCTATTTCTAACAATTACCCAGTTTTCTTCTCTTTCCATAGATGAAAGAGTTGTGTTAATATACTTATTTTTCCGTGAGTTTTGAGAATTAGATTAGAACTGACCATAAGTTGAAATTGTCTTGGTTCAAGTGATTAGAAAATTTTACTTTTTATGAATGTGCTCGAATTTTTTCTTCCTCAAAATTTGAGGACAATCGTCCAACTTAAGGAATAGAGATTCTAATTTTGTAAATAAGAGAGGAAGAAACCTTTTAATTCCCTAATTTAGTAAAAAAATTTCATCCTAAATTTCCCTCCATAGTTTCCTCACAGATTTACATAAAGTAAAATAGTAACATATAAATTGTCCAACAAAATAGGAAAGAAAAGAAATTGTCCCAACAATAAAGAAAGGAAAAAAAAAAGAAAAAAAAATTGTCCAATCAATAATCACAAGCACATGCCAATCCTTGGTTCTTCCCCTCATTTGATTCGTTCTACTAACAATAAACCAATTGATTAATTTTCTTCATTTTTAACAAGTATCATACGCCAACATCATAATCAATATGGTTATCCTATTTGCATAATTCAACTGTTATAACCACAATTATTGATAATATTACATCATGTTTGCTTTTATAAATAAACTAATATTCCTGTCTAGAACAACAATTAGATTGATAAGCAGCCATAATTAGCTAATTATGATAATACAAACACATTAGGAGACAAGAGTCAATATTAAACATATATAAAGATAAAATAGGTATTGGGATCTTGCTGCCAAGCCAAATGAAAACTGAGATCGTCCTCTCTTTCATTATCTGGCTAACGTGCTTAATGCCAATACTGTCTCCCCAACAAAACCATTTCAAAAGTCAACATTCACAGTTTTTTTCTTTTTTTTTTTTTTTTTAATTTTAATTTTTGGGGATGTTTCAATCACAGTTAGAAACTAAAATTCATGCAAAAGATCAATTTTTTTTTATGCCAATGGATACTGCCAATAATGAGCAGATTCATGATTGTGACAGGTCTTTGCATTTTGCCTCATTTTGGTAGTTGCCTAGTTTTCAATTATCAAATAGTATATATATAGGGAGTACTTTTGTTTTGTTTATTGTGACTGTTAAGGCAAAAGAGAGAGCGAAAAACAAGCAAATATGGCAAAGGGAAATCTGGTCTCTGAGAAAATAAAGCTTCTTCTTGGATTGATTGCTTTGCAGTTGTGTTATGCAGGATTTCACATTGTGTCAAGAGTTGCTTTAAACATTGGTGTTAGCAAAGTTGTTTATCCGGTGTATCGAAACGCAATAGCCTTAGCTCTGTTGAGTCCTTTTGCTTATTTTCTAGAGAAGTAAGTTTGTAAATCTGTTGTATTAAGTTATTTGATGTGATAGTTTATCCTTTCATCCGCAGTGAATCTGGTTTTATTGGTATTTTCTCAGGAATGAAAGGCCACCTCTTACTTTCTCTTTGCTGTTTCAGTTCTTCCTTCTAGCTTTATTGGGGTAAGAGATCAAAAAGAGCTTTCCATTTCTTTAGATTTCTATTTCCTTTTTGATCTTATAAAATGTATGAAACTTGCCTTGTTTCAGAATTACTGCCAATCAAGGATTCTATCTCTTGGGGCTAAACTATGCATCTCCAACATTTGCTTCTGCAATGCAAAACTCAGTGCCTGCTATTACCTTTGTAATGGCTTGTGTTCTGAGGTACACATACACACTACACTTCTTTCCTCTAATGGCATTTGCTTTTCTTCAAGTGAAGCGTTCCATTTCTTTGACGAACTAACTGTTAGATGATATAATATTGAATTTACCTTCACCCATCAGCTTAAGCTTTTGATTCAATCGGTGATTTAACGCTAATGTCTTTTGTTTCAACTTCCTCAGACTTGAGCAAGTCAACTTCAGGAGAAGTGATGGTTTGGCAAAGATTTTGGGAACCATTGGGAGTGTTGGTGGTGCAACTGTGATCACTCTCTATAGAGGCCCTCCACTTCTCCACAACAACTACCTAACTCAAGGAAGTAGCATCTTAGAGATGGATGACCCAACAATTAAAGTGCAAAATTGGAGATGGGGTTGTATTTACCTGCTAGGCCACTGCCTTTCTTGGGCTGGTTGGATGGTTTTTCAGGTCATATTCATTTTCATTCCCAAAACCATATCCATATCACATCCTGACAGTATAAAGTCAAACTTCATATCAGATAAGGGTTAGGAAACATCACAGATTTGTAACTAAAAGGCAACATTTTCATTGGTTTAAGATGATTTAGGTAGAGTTCAAATGTAAATCTATGTTAGATGATATAATTAATATTAAACTTACCTTCATCCATCAGTTTAAGCTTTGAGTCAGTCGGTCATTTAACATGGTATCAGTGCAGTTGGTCCATGAGGTCCTCTGCTCAAACTCCTACAATGTTATTTCCCCACTCATTGATTTTGATTTTCACTTGTTGGGTCTTCAACATATTTCAAGCCTACGTATGAAGGAGAGTGTTAAATGATATACTATTAAATTTACATTTCACCCATCAACTTAAGCTTTTAAGCCAATAGGTTATTTAACTATTCAAAACTGAGCATTTTCATCACTTTTTGCAGGCTTCTCTATTGAAAAAGTATCCAGCAAAACTAACAATAACTTCATACACATGCTTCTTTGGACTGATCCAATTCCTAGTCATAGCTGGCTTTGTGGAAACAGATTATCAGTACTGGAAAATCCAATCTGCTGAAGAACTCTTCACAATCTTATATGCTGTAAGAACTCACTCTCTCCAAACTCTCAAGTCTTCCATAAATTTCAATTCATTGCTTTCCACTATAAAACCAGATGAAAACAAGCAATAATGTCCCAACTGATCTAAGCTTGTTCCTTTGACTTTTGTAGGGTGTTGTAGCTTCTGGCATTGTCTTCTCTCTCCAAACATGGTGCATCCACAAGAGTGATCCTGTTTTTGTTGCTGTCTTCCAGCCTCTCCAAACTTTCCTAGTAGCCATCATGGCGTTTCTCATCCTCGGCGATCGGTTATTCTCCGGCGGGTAAAATAGACTACTCAAAAAACGAAAACATAACAAAAAGAAAGATCTTTTCCATAAACATTATTAATGGAGACTAATCTATTTTTCTCATGATTCAAATGCAGGGTTATTGGTGCTGTTCTTATAACACTTGGGCTTTACTCAGTTCTGTGGGGAAAAAGTAAAGAAAAGGCATTGGAAGAAGAAGAAGATAAGTGTTTAAAACATCCCCTTTTGGATGCTCAAAAAGGAGACAAAGAAGACAATGTTGTTTCAGACATACCATGAACATGTAATGTAATTTCATGATATATCTGAAAAATCTATACATAATTTACCAGAAAGAGTTGTGAAGAAGAAGTGGCTGATCCTACAAGATGAAGGATCTTTGTTGTCTTGTTAGAGATAAAAGGCCAGAATTTTTAACTTGTAAAACAAACTGTTTCTTTTTTCCAAAACAAGAAACTGGGAAATGTTGTTTGTATCAATCTTAAAGCATACTCAATTGTGAAGTGCTTTTTCTTTTTTTTTTTTTTTTTTTACATTCATCTTTCTTTCTTCTCCGTCTTTTTCATTCTGTTTTATTATTGTTTTAAAACGACTTAAAAGTATTCTTTTAAAATTTTAAAAACTAGAGATATTCAAATGACCCAACAACTCGAACAATTCGGACAACCCAATCCGAATAAGGTTGGGTAGGGTTAGTTTAAAATTTGGATTGGATTAGGCTGATTTTTTTTTCTTTTTTTTTTTTGTATTTTTCGGGTTGGGTTGGGTCTCGGGTTACAATTTTGAAAATTCAGGTTGACCCAACCCAACCTGAATTTCTAATATTAATATTAAAAATATATATATATGTGTATATATATTAGTTCAAGTTAGTGTTAAGAACTATTTTATATCTTTTTTTGGATCAATGTATTTTATACCTTGGATCAATGGATATGTGAATTGGTGTTTTATTGATATGCCAATGTGTTTTACCAAAAATTAGGGAGAAAAGAAAAGAAAAAAACACACACAACCCGACAACGCAACCCGAATTTTAAGGGTTGGGTTGGATACCCTATCTGAGTAGCCAACCCAACCAACCCGAATTTTCGGGTTGGTCCAAAAAATACCCCTAACCCAACTCAACCCGTGTATACTATATCAGAAACTTTATAAATACTAACAACTTTGAAGACTAAAAGTGCATTTTTTTTTTCAATCTTTTTTTAATATATTTTTTTTAAAGTTCTCGTTGGATTTCTTCTAACTCATATAACGGTACACATGCGAATAAATCAGTGGATACATGCATAGTAATTTAGATATTAATATAAAATTAAGTCTTGCTTATGCATTAAACAGATAGATATCATACATAAATGTTTTTTATAGTGCAATAATCGTTGGATTAAATCATAAATTTAAAAAATAAAAGTTAAATAATATATTAAACACAAATTCGAAAAGTTTAAGATACCTATTTGATATATTTTTAATTTACACCAATTCAAAAAATTTAGAAACTAAACTTTAATTTAACTTTATCAATATTATCTAAATTAAATAGAATATCAACTCATCTAAAATTAGATAGATATGAACTTGTGCCCCTCTAACATAAACATTTAGAGTCGCCACCGTGTACGGAATTGGCAATGCTTTTTGAAACCACCCATAACAAAAACAAAAACAGTGAATATGTATATAAACTAGAAAAATCTAAAAAGATACGAAAAATAGAAAAAAAAAATTGAAAATATAGAGACTAAAATATAACAAACTTTAAAATATAAGAACCAAAATGATATTTTAACATAACATAACTAATATTACGAACCTAAACATAATTGAATCAGTTCATATATTATAAGATCCATTAAAATGTTATAGATTTAAATTCTCTCCATTCACGCAAAGATGATTATAGGTGAACTTAATATTTAGTTACGAGATTCAAATCTCCATAGAATATTAATTTGGAAGTCGATAAGTAAGGGGAAAAGATATTAAAAAGAAGAGGGAAGAGGATACCTAAATGATGAAAAATATAGGTAGAATGGTTTGAGCGTTGGAACGAACTAAACAAGTTTCGCTACAAGAACTAAGAACGTGGAGCTCCAATCTCATCATCTCTTGCCTGCCGGAGCCTGTCTTCTCTAACTATCCCAATCCCCAATTTCAGAAAATGGTTTTCAACTTCTGCAACTAGATTTTCCCCCTTCACTTCAATGTCTTACTCAACCATCTTCAACGCCTATATCAGGACTTCCATGTCCATCTCCATCTCTTCCAGACCCACTTCTCCTTCTTCATTTTCCATTTCTTCAACCCGCTTCACACCTTGGTTTCCTCATCTTTTCTCCCGGAGGAACCTTTCCATGGGCTTTGTCAACTTCTACTCCCGTCCCGGCTCCGTTTCTGGTGTTCGTTCTACCTCCCAATCCAAGTGGGTTGAAGTTCCCTTGAGGGAGAAACAGCAGGACCATCTCAATGGTTTCAAGCAGAGGAATCTCGCCTTCCCGTTTTGGCAGCATCAGCCTTCCTCCAATTATGGTCGGTTTGCGTATGAGGATGTTTCCAGTGATGATTCTGATGTCGAGTTTGGGTCTCCTCCGGGGCAAATGGTATGTTCCTTTTCTTTGCGTCTTTTGAATTTCCAATGGTTGCTATTAGTACTAAAGTTTGGTAGAATTTTATTTAGCCCCCTCCATACAAATAGCAAATACATGGAGAATAAGAATGACAAATTAATGATTACCTTATGAACAGTGTGTTAAGTTAAGTAGCTAGCACAACAATCTATAGGTTGGATTTTGGAATTCCCAATGTGTATATATATTTTGCGAGCTTCAATTCCTCAACAGTGGAATGCTTACTTTACTTCTGGCTTTGTTCATTATACATTCTCTTCATGATTTCCAGAGTTCATCAACCCTTGATAACGTAGATGAGTGGAGATGGAAGTTAACCATGCTTCTACGAAACAATGATGAACTTGAAGTAGTGTCAAGGGAGAAAAAGGATAGACGTGATTTTGAGCAACTTTCAGCCTTGGCAACCAGAATGGGTTTGCATAGGTATTTCAAATTTATCCTTTTTCTTTTGAATACTGTCTACATGTTTATTTCAGCATCCACGTCATATGACGCTTATTGACATTGTTTTCAATTACTCTGGCAGCCGTCAGTATGCGAAAGTTGTGGTATTTAGTAAAGATCCTCTACCGAATTACAGGCCTGACCTGGATGATAAGCGACCACAGAGAGAGGTATTTATTCTTTCATTCCCAATTTTTCTCATATTGTTTTGAGTTGCAATGAGTGTACCTTCTTCTTCTTCCTTTTTCTTTTGTTGTTATTTATTTATTTCCTATCCATCTCTAGTGATGAGCCATTGAAATTCATTGTCATTTACAGGTGGTCTTACCTTTTGGGGTCCAAAGGGAAGTTGAAGGCCATCTAAGATTGTACCAATCTTCTCATAAGTCTGTGTCAAGAGGATGTTTTCCAAACAGTTACTTGCCAAAATATGGCATTGCTGATAACTGTGCTAACAATAATGGGCCGTTAGAGCACCAGGAACCTTCGACAACACAAAGTGTTGTCATGGAGAAAATTCTTCGCCGCAAAAGTTTGCAACTGAGGAATCAACAGCAAGATTGGCAGGTATTTATTTTCCCATTTTTATTTAGTATTAGTATGTTTTAAAAGTATAACTCTGTTAGAATGTAAAAGTTACATATTTTTATCATCGATTTGCTAATTCTCGCTCAATTTATTTGAACTATAAACTGAAAGTTTATGCTCTTTAAGTATCCTTTTCTAATCTGTCTTGCGAGTGATGGATGATGATATTTGAGGTTAGCTATTTCAGATGATAACTGCTCATACATTTCTTTGTCTCTTGGTCTGCTTACTTAATCATTATTGTTAATAAAGGAAGTGATAATTTCTCATGTGGTATTATTTGTTTGGAAGTTACATTGAACTAGAAGTTAAGTGGAAAGGCATCCTTCAAGCACAAAGCTAATTTCAGAAAAATTGCGCATTTCAGATGAGTGAGGTAGATGTAGGGTCCATTACTTGAACTAATCCCAGTAAACTAATGCAGGCTGAAGGGTTTCTTGTATTAAAACTGTTGACATTGATGGTAATTTCATGGATGTGAATATTGTCCATAATAGACGTTGAATCCTCATTGCACATAAATAGGTTCATAGCCGGATTTCATGTACAACCACTCATGATTCATAGTTTTTCCACTGGGGCTTGTATTTTTTTGGATTATCCCCTCTCTAATGGGTCTCTTTCTTGTTGGCGTTGGCATTTCCTCCTAATCAATTTGTTGAAGTACTTGCTTGTTTGACATGTGATAATTCTGTAGGAATCTCTTGAGGGCCAAAAAATGATGGAATTTCGCAAAAGTCTCCCTGCATTCAAAGAGAGAGAAACATTGTTAAAGGCCATTTCAGAAAATCAGGTACATGGTCAAGTTAAATGATTAGCACAATTCATGCCGTGGTTTAAACATGTTGGTATTATGAACTGACTCAAAGAAATGATTTGCAGGTAGTTGTTGTCTCAGGTGAAACTGGTTGTGGCAAAACCACACAGCTTCCTCAGTATATTTTAGAATCTCAGATTGAAGCTGCTCGTGGAGCTTCTTGTAGTATTATCTGTACTCAGCCTAGACGTATTTCTGCCATGGCTGTTTCTGAAAGAGTTGCTGCAGAACGTGGAGAGAAGCTGGGAGAGTCTGTAAGTTGCCGAAATGATGTTTCGATTTTTTACTTTTCTGGATAACATTTTAACTTGCTAAATACTGGAGTTCTATTTTTTTCCCTTTTCTCAAAAGGTTGGTTATAAAGTTCGGCTGGAGGGTATAAAAGGAAGGGACACTCGTCTTCTCTTTTGCACCACTGGTGTACTATTGAGAAGATTGCTTGTTGACAGAAATTTGAAAGGTGTAACTCATGTTATTGTTGATGAGATTCATGAACGTGGAATGAATGAAGGTAATATTAAAATATTAAGATATTGTAGCCATGGATTAACCTTTTGAAAATTGAACCAAGTTATATCTTTGTATTTTAATGAAGGTGACTTGATTTAGATTAACCGGTTTATATTTTTCTACCAGATTTTCTTGTTATTGTCCTGAAAGATCTTCTTCCTCGACGACCGGATTTGAGGTTGATCTTAATGAGCGCAACTCTAAATGCAGAACTTTTTTCTTCTTATTTTGGTGGTGCTCCAACAATGCATATCCCTGTAAGTTTATATCAATTATAAGCTTTAATGGATAAAACTTTCTTCCCCCCCAGGTTTTAATGTTCTAGGTTCAGCCTTCCATTGTTACTTATCAGATAAGTGTAGGATATTCATGACTGTTTACCCACTTATTTGCTAGTGTTATAGTTAAAAAATGGGTAGAACATGCCTATATTTTTCCTTGATGCTATTTCTTCTTTTACTTTATATATTATATATATATGAACAGAACATTGAAAAATGGTAGTTCTCTTTTGTTGAGGCATTCGTTTAGTGTTCTGTTATTGTTTATATTATGCTTTTTGGCTTTAGCTCAAAGTTATCTTATCTCAGTTTCCTTGTATGCATTTTAATGTACGGGCACGGTGTTGTAACTCGCATTACCATTTTAGGGCCTTTTGTTTATGCTTATTAAAAATACTCCTTTCAAATGCTATATTATTTTCTCTTGGCTCTTTATTACACGAGTCCTTTTTGATAAAGATTATTACACAAAAGTGTTTTTAGTGGGATTTGGACCTCTACTGGTGATCATGGCTAACTTAGCTGGTTATTATAAACCAACCTTTCATTGAGATGAAAGATGAAAAAATACAACACAAGGGCATGCAAAAAACAGCCCACAAAAGGAAACTTTCTTCTAACACATTAAACGTAATGCTCACAGGAGTAAACTTTCTTCTAACCCATTCTATTTTCAGGGTTTTACATACCCAGTTCGTGCACACTTTTTGGAGAATATTCTTGAGATTACTGGCTATCGGTTGACTCCATATAATCAAATTGATGATTATGGTCAAGAAAAGGCATGGAAAATGCAAAAACAAGCTCAAGCTCTAAAGAAAAGGAAGACCCAGATTGCTTCATCTGTTGAGGTATACATACATTCTCCCTCTCATATCTTGCAGTTGATGGAAATTCCAGCAGCAGATGGCTCATTCTTATTTTCTCTATTCTTTTCTGCACATGCTAAACCTTCTTGTTTTGACATAGGATGCATTTGAGGCTGCTGACTTTTCAGCATACAGTCCTCGGACCCGGGAGTCCCTATCCTGTTGGAATCCTGACTCAATTGGTTTCAACCTCATTGAGCATGTCCTCTCTTACATTGTCAAGAGGGAGAGGCCAGGTGCTATATTAGTTTTTATGACCGGTTGGGATGATATAAACTCTTTAAAGGACCTGCTCCAGTCTCATCCTTTATTAGGGGATCCTAGCAGAGTCTTGCTCCTTGCATGTCATGGTTCAATGGCCAGCTCTGAGCAGGTAACTGTATTACTTGCACATGTGATTGCCAGTAATATGAAATACTGCTTGGCATCTTTGAATTTGAAAGCTGCCTTTCATCTGACAATAACCTTTTGTATATATTTTATCATCTATTGAAACAGAAATTGATATTTGATAAACCTGAAGATGGAGTTAGGAAAATAGTTCTAGCTACAAACATGGCAGAGACTAGTATCACCATCAATGACGTGGTTTTTGTTGTTGACTGTGGAAAAGCAAAGGAGACATCCTATGATGCACTAAATAACACTCCTTGTTTGCTTCCATCCTGGATCTCCAAGGCTGCTGCACGACAAGTAAGAATAATTTGATTACACTTGATTGTATTCGTTGGTGATTGGTCTGCCACTTAAGTTCAAACTCGTGTCCTAGTTTAATTTCATATATTTTTTTCCTTTACTATAAAATTTTGGATAAAAGTCTATAAACTGCAACACAACGGTTAAAAAAAGAAAGGAAAAGAAAAGGGATTTCGATCAATCCATATCTTTCTCACTTTTCTTGGCCGCTTCAGAAATAAAAGAAATGGATTCCTGTTGTACTAAATATAGTGTTGCTCTTTTGTTTTGTGGATAATTTAATAACATTTGCATTAATCACTGACTTGGTTGACCTCCTTCCCCCACCAACCAGAGAAGAGGCAGGGCTGGTCGTGTTCAACCTGGCGAGTGTTACCATCTCTATCCCAGATGCGTATATGATGCTTTTGCAGATTATCAACTGCCAGAACTTTTAAGGACCCCGTTGCAGTCTTTGTGTTTGCAAATCAAGAGTCTGCAACTTGGAAGTATATCGGAGTTCCTATCAAATGCATTGCAACCACCAGAGGCTTTGTCAGTAAGTCCAACTTTATGAATGAGCCTCAGGATTATAGTAGTGATCTTACATGGAAGATAAATTCGATGAGCCTTTTCTATAAATTTCTTGGAATTTATGCTTCCACTGACTATTACTTGTATTCTACCTTGCTTATGTGTTGTTTTGCTCCTTGAAGGTTCAAAATGCCATAGACTATTTGAAGACAATTGGAGCTCTGGATAATAAAGAAAATCTGACAGTTCTTGGTGTGGATTCCGTCCTCTTCTCCCTTGTGATGAAAAGATATTTCTAATTATTTCTACTTTTACTTGTTTTTACTTCAAGAAATGGTAGAAACCTTGAACTCTGGTTTGTCATCCTGCAGGGCAACACTTGTCAGTTCTTCCAGTTGAGCCTAAACTAGGAAAAATGCTTATATTAGGAGCTATTTTCAACTGTCTTGATCCAATTATGACTATTGTTGCTGGTCTTAGTGTCAGAGATCCTTTCCTTATGCCCTCTGATAAAAAGGATGTAAGTTTGCTAACACATAATTCTAAAGCATTTATTATATGAGGGGCTGTTTCCCTGGAGTGGCTGTTACAAACGTAATTTGTTCCAATCATCTGTTAAAGCATGATTAAAATTTTTCTTAATATCGACAATTATTGACAAGAGGAATTGGTTTTAATTGGATTCCTTTTCTCCTGATTCAGTTAGCTGAATCAGCAAAAGCACAGTTTGCTGCACGTGACTGCAGTGATCATCTTGCCTTAGTTCGAGCTTATCAGGGTTGGAGAGATGCTGAAACACAGCAATCCGGTTATGAGTACTGTTGGAGAAACTTTCTCTCCATGCAAACTCTTAGAGCCATTGACTCTCTGAGGAAGCAGTTTTTCTTTTTGCTGAAAGACACCGGTCTAGTCGATTATGATTCAGAAAAATGCAACATCTCAAACCATGATGAACACTTAATTCGTGCAGTCATCTGTGCTGGTTTGTTTCCCGGAATTTGCTCTGTTGTGGTAAGCCATGTTTGATATATTCATGAATTTACCTGGTTTATAGCTTTAATTGGTTTGATTTTTCTTTTCAAAAGAAAAAAAAATTCACCTTCATAATTATAACTATATTTGCAAGAGACTGCTAACTTCAGAAAGCTTTAATAATCTAAGTTAGGTAGACACTGATTAGAATAATTTTGAACAGAACAAAGAGAAATCAGTAGCTTTGAAAACAATGGAAGATGGTCAGGTTATGCTATACTCGGTATGTTTTTCTCATTCTACCGTTTTATTAAATTCAGCATTAAGAAAAACGATTCATTTAACTTTGATATATTTATTTATTTTTCTAATTGAACAGAACTCAGTTAATGCTAGCTATCCAAAAATTCCCTACCCTTGGCTGGTGTTTAATGAAAAGGTGAAAGTCAATTCAGTCTTTCTTCGGGATTCTACTGGGGTTTCTGACTCTGTCCTGCTTTTATTTGGAGGAAATGTTTCGAGAGGAGGACTTGTACGGGTTCTATTCTAAACTTTGCTTCAGCATATTACTCTTTCGTCATTTCTTTCAAAATCAACGCCTGCTCAACCTATTATTTAAATTTTATAGGATGGTCACCTCAAAATGCTGGATGGTTATTTGGAGTTTTTCATGAAACCTGCATTGGCCGAGACTTATTTGAGCCTTAAAAGGGAGCTTGATGAGCTTGTTCATCAAAAAGTAAGTTCATTTTTGTTTTGGAACTTCATTTTTTGTTCCAGTTTTCCCCTTTACTCCGCCACATTTCTTAATCCCAGTTGTGAGGAATGCTGTTGTCCTCTTCTCAATTTAAGTTTTCTGTCTGCAGCTTTTGAATCCAAAGTTAGATATGGAGCCACACGATGAACTACTATCAGCTATAAGGTTGTTGGTGTCAGAGGATCGTTGTGAGGGTAGGTTTGTCTTTGGTCGCCATGTGGCTGTACCATCAAGAAAAGGGTTGGCTGACGGTCTACCACGACAGAAAAATGGTGATGGAGCTGGGGGTGATAATTCCAAGAGTCAGCTTCAGACCCTACTTCTGAGAGCTGGACATGAAACGCCAACTTACAAAACTAAGCAATTAAAAAACAACCAGTTTCGCTCCACTGTTATTTTCAACGGGTTGAACTTTGTGGGCCAACCCTGTGGCAGCAAGAAACTTGCGGAAAAAGATGCAGCTGCTGAGGCTCTGCTTTGGCTACAGGGTGAGACACATTCAACTTCACAAGCTATCGATCACGCATCCATACTTCTGAAAAAGTGCAAAAAGAAAAATGACAAAACATCATTTCGTAGTGCCAAATGGAGTTGATTGGACAGATACAGAGTACAAATGGACTATAATCATGAATGACTGTTCAACTCGCTCATGTTTGAAGTTATGATATTCAAGACCGAGGAGATTAATTTCCTGGCCATGGCTAGGCGACAGTCAATCTAGTTCGATCCCTAGTACTAAATCTTGGCATGGAACCATCCATTTACAGGAGCTCACTGGGCATTATTCTTCTCAAACGAAAACAGGTTGTTTAACGCAATTTGAACTTTGAAGCAAGTAATCTGCCATGCATTGAGTTACAGTAGTGGCAAGAATTTGCAGCCATAATTTTGCACAATGTTAACCCTCCTTAGATTTAAGGAATAGGCTATAGAAATTTACCAGACTGAGTAATTAGGTAGATGGTAAATTGCCTGCTTGAGAAGCTGTTGTATGAGCCTGCCCTCGTCGTTTACTTCTTCACAGAAGCCAATTCTTCAGGTTCTATCAACTACTGGCAATGCCCTTAAAAAGCTGCACCAGATTTGGTCGTCTGGCCGTATTAGTTTGTTCACCATATTTTGCTGGTGGTCTAACACCTTCTCTAATATTTATGCTAATATTATACACAGGGTTTTGTTCAATAATAGATCTCATCTGGGTTGTTTTCCAGCTTTAATACTAAAGGAAAATTTTTCCTGGAAAAATTTCCCTCACTTTCCAATGTAAATACATATTCTTTTCTTTGCTATTCCAGTTTGGGTAGAGATTTGAACTTTCGAAAGACTTTTTTTTTTTTTCCTCTCTCGAAGAGACATACCAGTTGAACTATGATTGACAATGATTTTGAATATAAATGAATGGAATTGAGAATTTATCATAATATACCAGTCATTTTACTTATCTTGAGTAATAGTGCTTGTCCAATTCTTGTGTTGGAGTTCTTTTTTCTAACATCTTCCTTAATAACAAATGTTTTGGTGGCTAAGTGAACTTAGCTCAAGAGTAATTGACATGACTTTTCATTCTAAAGTGGGAGGTTTGATCTCTTATCCCTACAATTGTTGTACCGAAACAAATGTTTTGTATTTGTTTTGCAATATTGAAAATGGTTGTGTTTCTGTTAGTTATTTAATTTTATACTTCTGAAAAATATTTTATAGAGAAATTATTATAAGTAGAAGAAATATCAATTTTTTTTTTATATTTGTAAATAATTTGACTCATTTTGCTATAATTGTGAATGAAGTTAAAAGACCTCTTTACGATTTATCTAAAGATGCCATCTACTTTTCTATTTTATCTAATTTATTTACAATCCAGTTTTTAATATAAAAATTCGGACTAGGGGCTAAAATAAGGTACTTAAAAGAACTAGCAAAAAAACGAAAAGAACTCCCAAAATTTTTGGGTTTATAAATAATTTTGAGAGAGAAAATTGATTTAAATAGAAATAATTCGGGGTAAGTGACCATGAAACACAAATATTCATTTTAGTCCTTAAACTTTGGTTGATTTAATTTTAGAATTTTTTTGAAAATTATTCTAGAGGCTTTTTTGTGTAGAAAACTCGCTTTCCATACAAAAATAAATTTGATTTTTATTTTGATTCTCAATTTCCTTCTTCAACATCAAATCCTTTCAAAGTTATTTCAAAGAAAAAATTTCTAATACTAGAAGAATACCATACTGTATTTGTTTACAAGAAAAAATTTCTAATACTAGAAGAATACCATACTGTATTTGTTTACACCATAAATTTATGGTCATAAATATTAGGAAACTGCATATTAATCTTAATGAATCCCACATTATTTCTAAAAGCATGTTGATGCGGCATACTTCCGTAATTTAGGAGAATTTTCCCCATTTTTTTGGAGTTCTCGGGTGCTACCTTTCTCCTAACATTTTGACCCACCCTTCCATTTTCTTTCGTTTCTTGATCGAGGGGTGTTGTCATGTAGCAAGTTATGTTTGTTCAAAAGATGCAACTTTGTTATTGTAAGAAAAAGAGTTTATATTTTTCAAGTAATTTCAATCGTAATAAATACAACGCAATTTAGGGAGGTGGGTATTCATCAATGGATTACTTTTAAGGTTATTTACCAAAATCTGCAATGAGAATCAATTGTGAGATCTCGCCGTAGGTGGTATTCTTATTACAGATTATATGAGATCCATACCATATTTTTTTATCACTTTACACCATTTACCCTTTCTCTCTCCTGTGATATTTTATTGTTTATCATTTGTTAGCTCTCACTCTCGCTTCCCCCTCTCGTTTTCCTGACTTGCTTTCCCTTCCCTGCCCCTTCAAACAAATCCACTATCTATATATCATTTCTCTTAACGAAAGAAAAACTCTTCAGTTTAAATTTTTTTTAAAAATGCCGACTTATCAAACTTTAAAAATCCTAGTAATTTCCATGAATCTCTCACTTGCTTCTTTTTCAATCCCTATATTAAACTCCTCATCCCTTCATCTTTTATGACACCATCAACAAAACCATCAAAATCCATGAAGTTTGGGCTTTCAATCTCAAATTTGAGTTTTAGTTGATCCAATTCCTCTCTTGCTCTCCATCACGCTCTCCCTCTTGCTCAAGCTTGATCTCACTCCAACTCTTGCTCTAGAGCAACCAGACACATAAGGTACTTCTCATTTTTGTTTAAGATTGCAGAGCAAATTTATGGTTATTTTTAAATAAAAAATGATATATTATTCATTATATATATTTTATAAAATTAAAGATTTTGTTTAAAAAATATACTATTAATATCAAGATTATTTTGAATTAAAATTTGAATTAGGTTAACAAAATTTAAAATAATTACTATTTTTTAAAATCCTAATTTTTATTGTTCAGGTATTAAATTTTGTTAAATATAAAATTTTAATTACAAAATATAATAAAAAATAAATAGGATATTTTAATTAAAAATATAAAAAAAGTATTCTAGTAATCATTCAAATTTTATTCCCATTACACATAAAGTAAACAACACAAATGAGTTTTTATTTTTTTTTATTTTTATTACAATTGAACTCCATGCTACTAAACACTATAAAAAGTAATTTGATTACTATTGCAGCTCATTTCCTTACAACGTAATTCAATTACAATTACACTCTAAATCGCAAATGGATAAATAAACACACTCAATTTATATTATTATTATTATTCTTTTTTGAAAAGTATAGTAACTTCCCAAAATAAGAACAATTTTTTTTTTTAATAAAAAGAAATTAGATACTAAATTGTTAGGTAAATTTGGACCAATTGAAAATTTACACCCGTCTTCAAATTAAATTTAAAGACATGAAAGTTGGACAAGTCAGACACAACTTGTCAAAGCATTGATCCGTCCGGCAATGTCCGTCTAATCAAATTACGCCATGTGGCGATTAAGCAAGAAGCTAGGTTATCTTTATAAACGGGGTCAAACTTAAATAAAAATCTATAAATAAGATTAATTTAAGTTTAAGTTCAAAAGTTGGACCCAATGTCAACTAGGCCTAAGTTTGTAAGGGGTTTCTCGAAATTCTATAAATAGAGAGGAGGTGACCTTTCATTTGAGAGGAGAGCCAAAGGCCAATCCAAGGCGATCAATAAGTCATAGGAAGATCATCCAAAACTTTAATTTTTTTTTTTTTTTTTTTTATTGAAATCTTGTGTGAACAATTACCAGATAAAAATTATTTTTTTTTAATTATTTTTTTTAAGACAATAAATAGAAATAGAAATTGAATGTTTAGGTTTGTGAAATTTGATGGTCAATTATGGCCACTGCTGAGCTCTAATGTGGTCGGTTACTGAAAAAAAAAAAAAAAACATTTTCCTCATTTTTTCCCTCCTGGTTTCCAGCTGGAAAGTTTTTTCTTCTTCTTTTATTCCTCGTTTTTTTTTTTTTTTTTTTTTTTTTTT
>QLSR01000225.1:1774084-1785462 GCA_031780015.1 Citrullus colocynthis
CCGTAGTTAATTAACTGGTTGAAAACATCATTTATTATATAAATAGAGCTTTAAACATGAGGTGAGTTATAATAGCTCACTCTGCCAACTTGAAATTGAGGACCAACACCCCTTCGGTGTTTTTGTTTAACTATTTAATTTTATACTTCTAAGAAATATTTTATATATGAAACTATGAAATAATAAATTGTGAACGAACAAACAAAATATATATCTTCGACCAAGTGATCTAAAGTTAATTTTAACACTAAAATCATAATTTTTTTAATCCGTAGTTAATTAACTGGTTGAAAACATCATTTATTATATAAATAGAGCTTTAAACATGAGGTGAGTTATAATAGCTCACTCTGCCAACTTGAAATTGAGGACCAACACCCCTTCGGTGTTTTTGTTTAACTATTTAATTTTATACTTCTAAGAAATATTTTATATATGAAACTATGAAATAATAAATTGTGAACGAACAAACAAAATATATATCTTCGACCAAGTGATCTAAAGTTAATTTTAACATTAAAATCATAATTTTTTTAATCAAAGACAAATCAAAAGAGGACCCATTTTGCAGTGGCTGTAATGGTAATTACAATAGAAAGTAAGACCTTTTAATGGAATTGAATTACTCTTCAAAAATAAATTACAATGCATTTCTTTATTTTATTGAATTACTTTCAAAATTATAGACTTAGCTGTCAAAGGAAGCCAGTTAGATCCCCACCCAAAATTTTCTAAACTATCTCTTCCTTTTTCCTTATATTTTTTACCAAAAACATACATAGGAATAGGACACTACACACTTTATTTAATTCAATTACTTCAAAGATTATTTTCTAATGTTCACACCTAATTAACTATTTAATCTATCTATTTTCCAACTTTTATTATTTTTTTTATTTTTAATAAATAAATGTCAATCATTTCGATTTAAATTAGGTTAGGTTACCGATGGTAATTATTTTAAATGACAAAACTGTTTGAAATATTTTTTAATATAACAAAATATAATTGTCTATCACATTGATAGACATTAATAGACATCTATCCATATCTACCACTAATAGATAGTGATAGATGATAGTAGTCTGTCAGTGTCTATATATGATAAATAATGACATTTTTGTTATATTTGTACATATTTTTTTTGGCTTATTTTGCTATATTTGAATACAACTCAATTACAAATTTGGTCTCTATAGTTTAGAGAAAGTTAGAATTTATCCCTTATGAAAATTTTTAATAAAACTATTGAGACCAATTCTAATTTTTTTTTTAAACCATCAAAATTAAATTTATAATTATAGCTCAAGAAGTTAGACGTCAATCCTTCATTTTAGATTAAATGTTTTCCTCGTTATCTATAATGTCATGCACTATTCTTTTGTAAATAAAATTTGGTAAAATTAATTTTGTGTTTGTGCATTGGAGAAAATTAAAATTCTGCATCGGAGAAAATTAAAATTCAGTTTTAAAAGTTTAAATTTCATCCTTATGGTTTGATATAAGAGAATTTTCAATACTGATAAATCTAAAATGTATGATTAGAGGCGTGTCTTTAACATATAGAAAATTACAGATATGACAAAATTCTCAAATTTAAATTTTTATTTATTCAGTTAACTAATATACCATATTTAAAATATATCAGTTGTGTATTTTTTCCATTGATTTGTATACTTTTTGTATTGTTTGTTTACAGCAATAGGAGTTATTACTCACTTTAATTTTTATATTTGCTACTGTTTTTTTCTCCTTTGTAGTTTTTTTTTTTCATTTCTAAATGAGTTTGTTTCTTTCATTTTTATGTACAAATGTACAATAAGCCAGGGAGATTCAACCTAAAACTCACTAACACTTAGTTTAGTACTAGTATACTCACATTGACAATTTGGTTGTGTTTGGAATAACTAGAGAAAAAAGTATTTTTTTCAAAAAAATTATTTTTATGATTTTTTTTTTCAAACACTTAAATAACTAGTCATTTTCAATTGTATATCAATAGTATATCAAGTGTATCAAATGTATCAAGTGTCTATCAATAGTGTATTAAGTGTCTATCAAGTGTTTATCAATAGTGTAGTGTGTATAAGCAATGTGTATCAAATGTATCAAGGATACACGTATATCAAGCATATCAAATGTATATCAGTAGTGTATCATGTGTATATCAATAGTGTATCATGGTATCAAGTGTATTAGGTGTATCGGGTGTATCACGTGGGTTGGACTTTTTTTTGCTATTTTTGCAAAAGCAATAAGTCTGAGCTATGTGCCTAATTTTTTAAACTTATTTTGTCATATTTGCAATAATTCCTTAATATAACTTCACCATAGATTATTTACAAAAGTTTATGATAAACTCTAATAATCAAGAACTAAATTGTAACTTTTTCTTCAACTCCAACTGACTAAATTGGTAATCAAATCCAATATTATGTCTTGCCTAGGGAAAGTTCTGTTTTTATTTGAAAGGACTACAAAGTGCATGTGAAGTGTTGATAATATTGATATGTGAAACCAAACAAAAATGGTTTTTTTTCCAGATTGGATTCTTCCCTTTTCTTTTAATTTATATTTATTTTTTTAAAGGAGTTAAGTTAGTGGCCCCTTATATCATTGATAAGAAATTAAAGTAGTAGTTGGGATTGGTTTGTGGATTAGTTTGTTTCTATTTTTAACCTAAAAGAAAAATAAAGACAATTGAGATGACAATTCTTCTTTCTATGCATTAATTGCATGGGTATGGAATAAACTCTGACCTCAATAAAACAAAAATATCTGAATTACCATTATGGTCTTTTATTATTATTATTTTTTGAAACAATAACCCCTAACCTAAAAAATTAGGTTAAGGGATAATAACAAAACTATTTTTTTTTTCTTTTCTTTTGAAGTCAACAATTATGGAAACAAAGAATCGAACCTCTCATTTTTAAGATGAAAAGTCGTGTTCTAAGCTGTCGTACAAGGAGAACGAAGAAAATAGAAAGTATACTCTTCCAATGTTGTTTTTGCAAGGGAAGGAGTCAACGTATATAAGAATAAGAAGATGAACAACCTCTGGACAATTTGACTCAATATTACCATTTGTAACATTGATATATAAAATATTATTTTCAATCCACGACGAATAGTAATTGCTTCAAGAAGCTTGATCTAGCTTACGATATATAAATTATTTAATTTATTATTTTAATATTACAATGTACGACAATCACTAACTGCAATTATAGATCACAGAAACGTGTTGATCTTCCTTAGAGATAGAATGGTGAGAAGAAATTAGTCCAATTTTGACTAATCTTCCTTTTTTTACTTGCCCCACCCCCTTTTTCTCCCATCAATGGACGTAAGTTTGAATGCAACCAATAATTAAGGGGAGAAAGAACGTGAAAGTGACAGAATAAGAAAAAAAGAGAGAGTGAAGAATAAAGGAAAACTGAATCCAATTAATTAAAGACAGACGTATATTTTCAACCAAACAGTAATGGTTGGAATCATGGTTCGAATTCCTACATCGAAAAATGTTGGACACAAAGAACAATTAATTTACAACCATTCAGAAGCCAGCTTCAACTTTTCCACCGCTTCCTTTTTTAACATGTTTATATGTAGATGGTAGCTTCTCATTGAGTCTCTGTCCTTCTCCACAAGCAGAGAAATAATGGAGAAAGACACGAGCTCGTCATTGAACTCGCCCCTTCTTCACATTTCTGAAGATGGGTTGATTTCCAATGGGGAGAGACGCGCAAATGATAAGAACTATAGAAGGCAACAAGTAACAGAAGAGATAAAGAAGCAGCTATGGCTAGCAGGGCCTCTAATATTGGTCAGTCTTTTACAATACTGTTTGCAGATGATTTCCGTCATGTTTGTGGGTCATCTCGGCGAGTTGTCCCTCTCTGGTGCATCCATGGCGACTTCTTTTGCAACCGTGACTGGTTTCAGCTTATTGGTGAGTTGGGTTTCTGTTTGTTTCTCCAGAAAAACTCATTGTCTTGATGAATATTCATTAATGGGTTTATTGAGAACGATGCACTTTGATTTCTAAACTAGTTTTGGGCATATACCCCGATGATCTTGTTTTTGGTTTTACCTAAAAGTCTCGTATCATTGGAGATAGTTCTCTTTAACGTATGTTTAATCGGCTTTTTATCTAACCAATGTGCGATCTTGATTGGATCCTTATCGAGTTTTCTTACCTATAATGGTCTTAGTTAGCAAATTGAGAATGGTGCACTTTGAATTGAATTAGAAATCAGCCATGTTACGTAAAATTGTCTTAATTTGAATATATGTATAGATGGGGATGGCTAGTGCTCTGGATACATTTTGTGGTCAATCTTATGGAGCAAAGCAGTATCATATGCTGGGAATTCATATGCAGCGAGCAATGTTTGTTCTTTCACTTGCGAGCATTCCTCTTGCAATTATCTGGGCTAACACAGGAGAAATTCTGAAATTACTTGGCCAAGATGCTGAAATTTCAGCAGAAGCTGGGAAATATGCTATTTTCATGATTCCAAGCCTATTTGCGTATGGTTTACTTCAATGTCTGAACAGATTCTTACAGACCCAAAACGTTGTTTTCCCAATGGTGATGTGTTCTGGAATAGCAGCTTTGCTTCACATCCCCATATGTTGGATTCTGATATTCAAAGTTGGACTTGAAATTCGAGGAGCGGCTATGGCCAATTCCATCTCTTATTGGATTAATGTGTTGATGTTGATGCTTTATGTTAAGTATTCTTCTTCTTGTTCCAAGTCTTGGACTGGCTTTTCAGTGCAGGCTTTTCAAAACATCCCAACTTTCCTTAGACTTGCTATTCCTTCAGCTTGCATGGTTTGGTAATTCTCACTTTATTATTACTTCTTTTAATCATCATCATAAAGATGTATTAATTTGTCTTACAATGTTTAACAAAATGCTCTCAACAGCTTGGAAATGTGGTCATTTGAGTTGATCGTTCTTTTGTCTGGACTTCTACCAAATCCGAAATTAGAGACATCAGTGCTTTCTATTAGGTAAATAACAGACCACCAGTTCTTATGGGGTAAGTTCTTGTTTCTACTTAACTAGCCACCTCTAGCTTCACTGACTCATTTTCTTTACCAGTCTTAACACAGCAACAATCTTTTGGATGATACCATTTGGTATGAGTGGTGCAGGAAGGTAAGTTTCATACAAATTTCTCAATAGAATCTCCATTGTCTCTATCAAGCACTTTACAAATGATCACTTTCACATGTTCTTCCATCTCTCCCTGAATTTCGAAACTGAAACTTTGCATCTGTGACAAAAATGGAAGGAATACAAATGTAACTGAGATTTCGATGTTTCTGTTTCATTTTGTAAGCACACGAGTCTCGAACGAATTGGGAGCTGGCCGTTCTGCAGCAGCAAAGCTAGCTGGGTGTGTAGTTGTGACAATGGCCACTATTGAGGGGTTACTACTTGCTACTATCTTAATTCTTATACGTAATATTTGGGGCTATGCTTATAGCAGCGAACCAGAAGTGGTTGAATATTTAGCAACCATGCTTCCTATAGTTGCCATTTCCAGTTTTCTTGATGGACTTCAATGTGTGCTTTCAGGTTCTCATTCTATCTCATTCTACATTTATATGTTTCTTTTTTTCTCCTAATATGTTTCATTTCATTTGACTGCAACTAGCTTTGGAATGAAAATTGAGGTAGAAGTTGAACCAACGTACACTAGAGTTTATGATTAACCCTTTTCGCAAGTAGGCAACTCATAATGATTGTGATTAGTTTCTACTATTAATATCTATTCCTAGAGCCAAGTTGTTTAGATGACATTTTTCTAGTCAGGCAATAAGATGTGCATTCCCATAAGAACATAGACAAAAAGTACCACTTGTGTCAAATTTGGTCATAAAAAATCTACAGAAAGTACAGCAAGTCTATACAGGATATCTGACTTTTTAATGCATACTTTGGTATAGATATGCAGCCCAATGAATTTAGTCTCTCTCTCTTGGTCATGCTTGTTGCTAAATATCTTATTTCATTTAATATTAGACTTGGGATTACATGTCTACAGTCTGTTATGTCTTGACTTTTTGTCTGCACTAAGAATTTTTCTACCCCTGTGGTCTTAACCAGCTACATTTTTCTTGCTCAAAATGATGATATTTCAAAGGATTTACTTGTGTGTTCATAAGTACAATGCAGGCATTGCTAGAGGTTGTGGTTGGCAAAAGATTGGTGCATATGTCAATCTTGGATCATATTATATTGTGGGAATTCCATCTGCAGTTTTGCTTGCTTTTGTTTTGCACGTCGGTGGAAAGGTAAAAATGAAAATAATGATGACCATATGACATTCATTCTTAGCCTTAGCCTGAATTATACAAAATACTCATGAACTTAGCTATTTGTTTAAAAAATTATCCTTATTCTTTCACAGTTGCAATATTACTCTTGACCTCTTATAAACGTCTCAAAAACTACCTTTGGAGTAGAAATGTTTTAGAATTCCAAAGGAAAATTGGAACTTGAAAGACTGTGATGGTAACCTAAAACGATGTGCTGATTCAAATTTCCATTCTAAGTCACTACCCCACTATTTCAAGTTGCAATTTTTGTTTTAAATTTTAAAAAATTTCTACTTCAAATGTAGTTTCGAAACACTTATAAAAAGTCAAGGGTAACATTCCAAGTTTTGAAAGAATAAAGATACTTTTTAAAATAAAGAACAAAGTTCATTAACATTTTTTTATTTATAATTTAACCCAATTCTCAGTGACCATAATTCTTTTCTAATCTTTTTCCTATTGTAAATGACCCTTCATAGGGGCTGTGGTTTGGCATTATTTTTGCACTCATTGTCCAAGTCCTTTCTCTTGCTATCATTACCATCCGCACCAACTGGGACCAAGAAGTACAATTCATAACTCAAACCCTTGCTTTATTTTATAATTCCCCAAATTTGACATCTCTAATGTATTGATTTGTGCTATTCAGGCAAAGATAGCTACAGAACGAGTGTATGATGCAGTAATTCCAGGGAATGTTGTCTCATGAAACTAGAGTTTCTTGGTGGAGGAGATTGTGATTGAACTCTACTTTCTTTTCAAAATCATTGAATTGTAGAAGCCTGAAAGCTTCATTTTTGCAGCATGACTTTTGGTCAATGACAGGTGAAGATTTCACTTGAAGTTGATTTCTCAATCTTCATGTGTGTAGAAATCATTCGATCTTAGATTAATTTTACGAATTTAATCTCTATAGTTTGAAGAAAGTTAGAATTTTATCCCTATAATTTGAATCTAGTATTTCGGTTTTATATCGTGGTATGTTAAGTGGAGAATAAGAGAAGAAAAATATAGAATTTGGAGTCATGTCCTTGAGGGTCAATTTTGGTCAAGACCATTATATTGTTAAATTATTTTGATTATTCCTGGTTGAGAGAAATCTTTGAGGATCATTTTTGTTGGGTTATTACTTTTGCATAAATTTATTTTATAAAAGAAAGAAAAGAAAAACAGGGAATTATTAGTTCGGGATTTTAAATTAGAAGAATACGAGAAGATGAAAAACTATACTATTCATTTTATTCAAGCTTTTTTTCTATAATATTTTTAATTTTAATTCACTTATGAATGTTTAGAGTTTTAATTGGTATAATTACTAGTTTGAGGTTTTAAATGATAAAACCTTCAAAATTTAGATTTATAAACTTTTAAGATTGAGTCTTACAAATTCTTTAAATTATCAAAAGTGTCTAATATATACTTTACTTTCAAGTTTGTGTTTAAAATGTTCATAAACTTTTAATTTTGTGTTCAATATATTGATAAACCAATTTTCAATTATATATCTTAACAAAAAAAACTAATTAATTATATATCTAATAAGTCATGAATTTTAGAAATATTAAATAGGTCATAAATTTATTAGAGATAAAATTGAAAGTTTAAAAAACAATAAATAGTTTTGCATTTTAAAAATTTATAAGATACATAATTAAAAAGTTTAAAACTTTACATGGTTTTAGCATTTAGGACTAAATTATTATTGTAAACTTTTCTATTTAAAATATATATATATAGAGGCTATATTTGACCAAAATGTTACTTAGAGAAAATAATAATAATAATAATAATAATAATAAATAATAATGAAAAAAAATATTTCAACAGGAAAAAAGTAGAAAAGAAAAAGAAGAAGAGAATTTGTTGTTCTACATTTCAGCACATGTCAAGAAAAATTGATTGTTACAGCCAAAAACATTTTCAATATTGGAAAATAAATTCGCAATAAATAAACAAACAAAAAAGTCTAAAACTAGAAAAAGAAACAAACAAACAGGAACGACATCCCCTTCTGTCCTATTCTTTTCTCATTCGGATTATTTATTTATTTATTATTTATATATATATTTTTAACCCTCATCCTTTCTATTAGAGGTTCAAATTTTATTAGGTTAAATTATACAAAATATTTCTAAACTTTTGTATTTTGTGTTAATTTTTTTTTTTTTGAACTTTTAAAAGTACTCTTAAAACTTTTTAAATGAGTTAAAAAATATTGGTGTTTTGTGTGAAAAGTACCTCTAAACTTTTAAAGTTCCAAAAATATCCTAAAACTAAAAAGAAAAAGTCCAAAAAAACCCTTACTCTTATACGAACAGAAACCGTTAGTACTACCTTACTTTTATGTTTTCTTTTTTCTTTCCTCCCCTCCCTTCTTTCTTACTCCCTTTTTGTTGACGGTTTGAAATTTGTTTATCTAAAAATAAATAAATAAATAAAACTGCACACTTCAACATTAAAACATGTAGACTATAACAAGAATAAAGGAAACACCAAAGAATTTTAGGACTTAAATATTTTAACAAAGTTACACATTAGTAGTCAAGGGAAGATTTTCATTTTGGAATTTTGTGTGATTTTGATTTAGGACTTAAATATTTAACAAAGTTATTCTAAAAAAAAACTTCACACATTTATCACCATACTAGTAGTAGGAACATTTTTACCTTTTTTTTTTTAATTTTTATTTAGAGTTATTTTTGCAACGGAGTATTAATAGTTTCTATTCATATATTAATGTGAGTATTTTTGAACTCTTTTTAAATTTACGGGTATTTTTAAAATACTTAAAAGTTTAAGAGTATTTTTGAAACATAACTTTAACTGTATCTACCTAGATAAGGAGAAGAGTATTTTTAAACTTTTTTTTTGAAAGTTTAAAGGTATTTTTGAAACTTTTCATTGTTGACACAGAGTTTAAAAGTTCAAGGATTTTTTTTTCTTTTTTTACGAAAATAATTTAGCCATTTTGTTTTTAAGTAAAATGTTAAATTTGTTTATTTCCAATTACTGAATTAAGATTTAAAAGGTTACATTTTATATGCTTAAATTTTTTAAAGAATATTTGGAGAATAAATAATTGAAAAAAATTATGAAATAAAATAAAGTTAAAATACATATATATCTACATAATTGTATTGTAAGCAATTTTTTTAATAAATAATAATTTTAGGTTCGTTTTTGGCTGGCTCCAAGTTAATTAGGCGAATGTAAGAACCAATCTAACCCATAAAGTTTTGATTACTTATTTGAATCTAGTCCAAATAAGTTAATAATCAATCCATACCATACATGTTCATTGGATTGATTAGGTTCTTCAAGTTATCAAATTTTCTTGAAAGCCCTAACTTTTAACAACTGTCTTTGTGTTTATTTTGTGATACTGAAAATGATTTATTTTAAACGAATATTTATCATATTTTTTATGTGCTTTGTCAATGATTAACTATTTAATTTATCCTCACTAAAAAAACTATTTAATTTTTCAATTTTGTTATATTTGTAACTAAAATTGGCTCATTTTGTTATATATAACAACTCATAATTAAATTTGATAAATATGTTAAAAAGATGAATTTTGACTAAAACTATATTTTAATAGAGGAAAAAGAAAGAACAGAGTATTTTAATGATTTCCATTACTGCATATTTTAATTTTAGTATCATTCTATTAAGATGTATATTTTACATACTTTATCATTTATACGCACGTATTTATTTGAAATTGAAATGTATATTTAGTTATTTCTGAAACATATACTTTATCTTTTTTACCGATTTCATATTTTAAATTAAAATTTAGAATCCCCGATTTTTGTGAACTACATTTAATGCACAATTATGGTTACAAATCTTTGTTAGCATTTATATTTCTTTTTTTTTATGTATATATATATGAGGTTTATTTAAAATATATACGAGGTTATTTTAAATGCATTTAGAAGACATACTAGTATATATTCCATATCTTAATTTTAGTTTTGTTTCTATTGAGATATATATTTCACATAATTTCTTATATATATACCGGCATATTTAGTATATTTTGGAAATATATACTTCATATTATATAACAATAATGCTAACACAATAAATTAGGAAGAGAAGAGGGAAAGATGTAGTGGGTGGTGGGTGAGAGAGAAAAAAATGGTATTTAAGGAGGATAGAGAAAAATGAACAATTTTGGAAAAAAATCAATTTAATGCACACAATTTCCATATATTTCCTTATTTGTGAGTTTTGAATTTTTTTAAATGACCAGAAATGAATGGGGTGTTATGGACTTTTGGACGTGATTTTTATGTAATATTATAACCCATTAAGCTATTCATGAAAAAAAAAAAAGATAGATTTGGGACATTTTTGTAATTTGACATATTTAATTAGGCTATTTGTGTAGATAGCCCTTTTGAAAATTAAGTCTACAAACACTTCTCATCCCTAAATTTCTTGCATTGTACTTTTTATCTATATTTTCAAGAACCAAGCCAGAATTTATATATATATATATATATATATATATATATATATATATAGATAGATAGATAGTTTTTACAAACTTGTGTTTTATTTTTGGAATTTGGCTAGTAATTTAACTCTTGTACTAAAAAAAGATGCAAATTAAGGAAATAGGCTTAATTTCAAAAACCAATAACAAAAATTGAAATGATTATCAAACAAAGGCCTAGAAGACTCATTTTCCTCCCATTTTTCCCCTTTTCTTTGCCAGCTAGATAGATTATTATTATTATTATTGTTTCGACCTAATGATATACTCTTCATCTAACAATTTTGTAGTAAAACAGAGGAGAATTTGAACATCTAACCTAAAAAACGAATGTGCGTATACCATTGAGCTAAATTTACTTTGTCGTTCTATTTTTTTACATGTATTAATATTCTTTATTTTCATATTAATTTCTAACATTTGTACAGTTAAAATGTATTGATGAAAATAATTGATGTAAATAAAAAAACGAAAAAAGGAAAAAAAAAAAAAAAAAAAAAAAAAAAAAAAAAAAAAAAAAAAAAAAAAAAAA